>JAJHUR010093644.1:0-18781 GCA_027495735.1 Lutjanus campechanus | reverse complement strand
CTCAACATTTTGACTTTATTTTCAACATTTTGTTTTTTTGCTTGAAATGTAAAATTTAAAAAAAATCTTCCTTCTCTCATTTTTTGCCTGTATGCCTGGCCCTAATATTCCCCCACAGACCACAAGCAGTTTCCTTTTGTCTGTTAGACATAACATGTATACTATAACACATGAAAGCAGGGAACTTTAATGTTCTGTATCTGAAGCATGTAGAAGACAACTCACACTGATTCTACTGTTGTTTTTTTATCTTTTCACATCACACAAATGTGTGAACACAGGGGATACACGGCAACAAGAACAAAGGTCAGTACATCCCAGATCTGTTAGAGATAGTAATGTAAACATGGTGTCATGTAGATTTTTGTTCCTTTAACAGTTGATGAGCTTTATTCTGCCTCCATGCAGAGCTTGTCTGGCTCATGAACCAGCAGGTGGAACAAAAACCTACAGGTCACCACTCTGCGGTTTGCCAACTGAACTCTGACTCTACTTTGAAGGTAAACATTGTGTGTAGCACTCTCAGACTTAAACTTTGTATTTTCTTCCACAGGAGAAAAGCAACGAGTCAAAACTCGTAAAGTCTGCCGAAATAATAAGGTCAGTGTTAAAAATTTCAGACCCCAGGTCCTTCCAGAAGGTTCCTGTAGCTCTGTATGGCAGCTTTATGAAATGTTGTAAATAACATGTCAGTTTTTAGGAGCTGTGCAAATAACTCGACATACCTGTCTTTGGCTTTCAGAGAAAACGCCCCACAAAAAGCCTGGAGGAGCTGGCAATTATCGTTGAGGTGCTTGAGGAGGATCTCAGGACCAGCAACAACTACCGCTCCCCTCCCCAGTCTTTGTCCTCCTCCCCCCCTCCAGCGTCTCCTATGCGTTCTCCAGCTGGTAATTCACAGGGTCCAGGGGCCTCATTACAGAAATTTCTAAAGTCTGAAAACCATTTCCCATCTTATCTCAGTTCAGGATGTCATTTAGGATTTTTGGTATCACAAAAAACATGTTTCCTAATTGCATTTAGGGAAAAAAAATCATATCTTAAATTAAGGTAGGATTTTAGTTATTACAGAAGTGTCCTAAAAAGAAGAATTTCTTAAGTTAAGAATCCTAAGTTAGACCCTGTCCTGAATTCAAAATAACTGCCTAAAATGACAGCAGCACAGTTGTTAGGCCTGTATGGCAATGACAGTGAAGATGGGGAACAACATGAACACAAAATATTTTGATTTAAAGGCTCCTCAAGCTGCATGATGATGCTTTAAATGTCCTGGACCAGGTATAAATTTGTTCTTTGTTAATTTTCCAAGACGATTCATTTGAAATTTTATTAACAGGCTGCATCCGATTAATTCTGTATCATGGGCAAGAAAACTTCCCATAAAGGTGGTGTCTCCATTCTTGATTACTCGTCTTTTCTTATACATTGACAAGCTAGTGACCAGTGAAGTGAGACAGCTGTCGTCATGGGTACAGGCACAACAGGGCAAGTACTGATTGGAGAATCGTGTTCACAGCTCTAGTTAGGATTTCCTGAGTTAAGATAAGATATGAAGTCTGAGATAGGATAGGACACAGTCATGAATTTAAGAATTGCTTCTATTTTGGAAACTTAAAATATTACAAGAAGTTAGGATTTTTTTTTTCTGTAGTGAGGCCCCAGATTCATATTTATATAGTTGCTCTTTAAAATGTAAGCTTGATAAATATGTTAACAGCAACTCCTACTACTGAACTCACATGCCACTTGTTCCCACTGCGATGCAGGGTACTACAGTGACGAGTCTGATGAAATGATCCCGAGCCCCCAGTCCTACATGACCTACTCACCTGGCACAGCAGAGTACCAGCAGGCCCCGTCCCCTCCCGACTTCATGCACAACATCGGATACATTGGGAGAGATGGCGGCAGAGGAGAGGAGTGGTTTGATCCCCAGAACCACGACTGGAACACCAACGGCTCCGCTTTCTTCTCGGCACAGCTGGACAGAGAGGAGAGCCAGTTGAGGGACATCTCTGACTCTGTCCTGCTGAACACCGATGAACATGGCAGGACGTAAGTTTGGTGTTGGAATGTTATTGTGAGTGTGTGTGTGTGTTTGTGAGAGAGAAAAGATGCAGTACATCCACCAACTGAGGAGGAGTTCTTGTCGATTTTACACATCAAAGTCTGTTTACTGGTGTTTGAGTTCTACTGCTTATGTGTAAAAAGTTGTATAAAGTAGAGCTACAACAAACTTATTGATTATTTTCATTGCCCGTTAATCTGTCAGTTATTTTCTTGATTAATCGATTAGTTGTTTTGTCTATAAAATGACGGAAAATCATCAAAAATGTTGATCAGTGTGTCCTAAATCCTAAGATGACAGCCTCAAATGTTTTGTTTTGCCCACAGCCCAAAGATATTCAGTTTACTGGTGTAAAAGAGTAAAGAAACCAGAAAAATATTAACATTTAGGAACTTGGAATCAGAAAATTTTGACTTTTTCTTAAAAATCACTCAAACCAATTAATTGATTATCAAAATAGTCTGTGATTAATTTAATAATAGATTAACTGCCGAAGCTGTAGTATAAAGCCGCACATAGTCTGATAAATTACCTCAAGTGATGTCACTTTAGTCAGCATATTTTGGGAAAATGAAAAAAATCTGGGGGTGTAAATCAGATGAGTAGTCTGGAATAAAAAAGATATCTTATTCCGCTGCATCGATTTTTGACTCTTAATTATTTTTAACTGTCCAGCAATGTAATAGAAGAACAATGCTTAATCGATGCTCTTATAAGTAAGGTTACATTTTGAATGATCACAAATTAATGTGATTTAATGTGACACTCTGCAATGGATTCCAGTACAGGAAAAAGTTGAAAAATTAAAAAAAAAATGAGCAGAGCTCAAAAATCCAGAGCGCTGTAACAAACTGTGTAAACAGACAAGATCTTCATCTGCTCTATAAATGTCTGTCTGCTTCATAATGAAGTCTGAGTTGGACGTCTCACGTGGTTTAAAGACATGAACGGTTCTTAAAAACAGGCCTGGACTAGTCTGATCATATCGTCTCTTTAATGAGATTAATTTATGATCAAAATGAAAGATGACTGGATTTAATTGTTGTTTAATGGTTGATTCAGTTTCAGGGTTGTTGTGTTACGCAAGTGCGCCGCCTTTTTAATACTGCAGTGCTTTTGTACTGCTGACTAGGTAACAACCAAATGAGACTAAATGTACCTCAAAGCCTGTTTTTCACAACTTTTGAGGATGTGAATATGTAGTTCGATATGGAAACCATGGTAAAAACGGCACACAATACTGTTTTCAGACCCAAAGTGCCCCGGGTATTGTGCATGTTGGCTCACTGTCACACTCTCATGGCTCACTGGGACACTTTAATACAACAGAACTATTGTTAATGTAATACCTGTGCTGTTTCTACTGTGACAAGTCAAAATGTCTTCTGTGAAAATGGACCATTGTGGTTCAGTTTATTGAGTTCACTCACACCCACAGGCTTCTGCGATTATTAAGTCTCACTTTCTCAGTTTATGTTACTCCTCTACTAACTACACAGAATACTACCCAGCTTCAGACCTGTTACCCTCTTGGAAGATTGAAGGCTGCCTCATTGTGTCAGTACTATGAATACCTATTAGTGTTTCACAGTTTTTATGCCTCTGTTCTGGCGACAGCTGCAGCTGGAGACACTATGTTTTCAAATTGTCTGTCCACTCATCTGCCCCATTCATGTGAATGCAGTATTTTGGGCCTGGAGAAAATTTCTTCAGATTTGGTACAAATGTCCACTCAAGGGTGAACTGATTAGAGTTGGGTGCTCAAAGGTTGCTGTGACCTGACAAAACACGTTTCTGGCCATAACTCAAGAAATGATGGCATCTTATATCCAAGCAGCCAATAGTCAACTTCAAAGATTTCTTTTAGTCCTCTGTGCTACCTTCACAGATGTAAACTGCAACTTGACTGGTTCACAAAGGCATACAACCAATAGTCTTGTCTAAATATGTGGGATTGTGTTTTTCTGCAGAACTCTCCATAAAGTGGCGTGTGTCGGGAAGAGGGCACTGGGCTACAGCATCGCAAAAAGAATGGCTGCTCTCAACAGCCTGGACCTCAAAGACTCTGATGGAATGGTACAGTGCAAAGATTATTTAGATTGTGTGACAGCCACAGTTATAATAGTTCAAATAATGTTGATTACATAAAAATGAAGTATACTCACCGTCCACTCTTTGTAGTGCAAAATAACAATCTGATTGAATGATTTAACACATTTAACATGTTGTGTCAATGTTAGACCACTCATAGTTTATGGTAATGTCCCTCTGTTCACAGACTGCCCTCCTTCATGCAGCGAAGCACAACCACCACCTGATGGTAGCAGATCTGATCAATCTGGGGGCAAATGTCAATGAGACAGACAACTCAGGAAAGTCCTGCCTCCACCTCAGCGCTGAGAAAGGCTACATCAGAGTCCTGGAGGTTAGAGCCTTGTTTTTACTCTCTACTGCTCAAAATGTGTTTGGACAGAGTCTCTGTTGTTTGTCATTACACGCGACATGAAACTTAAAATTCCATTTAATCAACAAGGAAATTAGTCATCAGGAACATCTCTCATCACCAGTCAGGTGACATTTGAAAAGATGACATGTTAATTGGCCAAGCGAGTGTGTGGGACAACCTGTTTACTGCTCCTTTTTGCTTTATTACATAAACGTCTCTGCACAGAGCTCACAGGTGCTACTCGCGTATCAAAGTGAGCATTAGGGCCTCACTTGTCACAAGTTATGTGTGCTGCAGACAGGGGTTTCCCCTGATCCAAACTCACAGGTCATGCAGGCATAGGCGCCATCTACGGGGGGCCAAAGTTGAAGCAACCCCCCAATCTTGAGACAAAGAAGGAAAAAATGCAGTTGTCAAATAGCCATAGTCTAAAATGTATAATTTACATTTGACAGGAAAGGAAAATAAAGTCATAGCATGTTGCTGTATTATTCTCAGTATTTGATTTTCATGCCGGCTGGTGTGTGTTTTGTTGCTCTCATATGTTACCGGGCCAGCACACTCAGTGCTTTAATTAATTAGATAGCAAGCACAAAGCGCCATGAATTCAAGCTCTGTCATCTGAATGAGACACACAACACGATGTCTGACACCAACTTTGTGTGGAAATACCTCAAAAGATTAAACAATGGAAATGTAAATTGTGTGCTGTGCTGGAGGGATAAAATCCACTGGACTGAGTTTTGCTGCGACATTTGGAAAATCAGACAAAATGCCAGGTGAAAGCCTAAAGTTTCAAGAACACTGGATTTATAGTTTATCCAAAACACATCTGGATGAAATAACTGCAGCATCCGATGGATTTAACGTCAGCTGTTGGCTGTGGCAAGACGACGGCAAAAACTGCCGAAGAATCCATCTGAAGCCTCACACCAAAAGAGTGAGACCTGTATAGAGTTTTACTTTTTAATGTTGAGCGATCATTTACTTTATTAAGCCGACTATGTTGAACATTGACGCGGGCACGGTGGGAGCCGTCTGCTGCGCTCAGCTGCAGCCTCTGAATACGAACAGAATCTGTTTTGGCTCAATATCATAACTTTAAAAACACCAAATGACTTGATTTAATGAGTTTCCGTTTGTTTAAAATATAAAGAATTGTAAAATATCACTTCCATTGATGCTGTTCAGTCAGACAGTGACAGATCAAAGGCTGAACTTGGCATTTCATCCTCACATGCAGCAGCAGCGAAGGTCGAGCTGTACGCAGCCTGCACAGTTTATATTATGTTTATAATAACGTTGATTAATGTTGAAATTATGTTCTTCTGCCTCAATAATAATTATAAATACCACCAGATAATAGACTAAAGTGATCATGTGTGTCACATTATATAGGCCGATATTTTTTGCCCCCCTAATGTTCAACTCAAGTCGGCGCCTATGCATGCAGGTACACACATGTGCTGGCTGTCATGTCAGGAGTGTTTGAGGATCTGTGCGTCTGAGTTAGTAAATAAAGTCTTTAAAAAGCTCTGACAGAAACCAACATGGCCGGTTCTGCAAGACACAGCTCCTGTTAACTGTTGTGTCCTCTGGTTAGTCAGTGTGCTCCGAATGTTAACTATTTCACCAGTGTAGTGTGTTGAGTGAACAGGTTTCATGTTTTCGTCTGTGTGATTGTGTGACTCATGCCACGTGTGCTGTACAAAGAGGATCAGTATGGCACATAGTGTGCTATCAAATGTTGAAGGGTGTGTGATGTTCATGTTCATAAGTGCGCACAGAAACAGAAGTTATTTCAGGTTTTCAGGTGAAGCTAAAGGGCAGCTTGGGTAACCTGTTATTATGCTTCAGAGTTTTCTCTCCTTTACAGCTCAGCGTAAATACACACAGCAGACGTTGTTTGACAAGACTGAAATGTTTTCTGCTGGTTGTGGAGAACAAAACATACTGAAACCTGTACCAGTATGTGCTTATTCCCAAATCTATATTTTGGTAGAGCCCAAATGAAACTGGATTTGTGGGGCCAATGCCAATCTTAGGGAATAAAAAAAATTCTGATATCGATATATTGTCTGATATTCTTTAATAACTGTGTAATATATACATAAACACACATTTTTTTGCGGTGATCCCTCAATATGTAATGGAGGGTATTTTTTAATAGTCATAAATAACTGTAAATAACAAACACCATTAATACTAAATTAAGAATAGAGCTGTACGATTATAGTAAAAAAAATTATATTGCAATTACTTTGACAGATATGATGACTGCGATGTGAATCACATTTAGTGGCAGTGATCATTTTTGCATCAAAGTTTTCTTTTTTCACTGAAAAAAAGTGGAAATCATGGTGATGATTTCTAAACAAACACGGTTTTCTTGCATCTAGAGAACAAAATTAGTCTTACTGCAGCACTACATTACTTCATTATTACACTGTTCTGCCATATTACAATTTTGCTAATATTCCGATTAATTGTGCTGCCCTGGTTAAGAAAAATGATCAAATATACATAAAATACTGCCTATAAACATGAAAACTTAACAAAAACGATCTGCGTTATGTTCATTAAAAACATTTCTATACAGATACAGACTGATGTAGCTGTGATAGACCAATAAATCAATCAATCAATCAATAAATTCATAACTTTTGATTATCAATAAATTGTTTCAGCCATTTACAAGCTTTAACATACTGCTGGCTCCAGCTGCTCAAATGTGAGGATTCACTTCTTTTGCTGATTGTTTTTTTGTTTTTTGGCTTGTTTGTTGGCATTTTGAAGATGTTTATTTTTCATATTTTATTGAGAAAACAATTTGTCAAAAAATAATTGGCAGCTAAATTAAAAATGAAAATAACCATTAGTTCTAGCACCATTTTAGCTATTTCTTGTTTTTATTGAGAGAACTTGATAAATTATTTGTCATTCTGACTTAGAAAAATAGTTGAGAGTCATGCTATAAAAGGTTGTTTTTGTTGTATTTACTCAGCTATAAAAACAAACAAGTACAAGACAAAAAAACAACAACATTCAAAATCAAGCTAATTATATAAAATGATCGAAAACAGAAAGGAAAATAAAAACAACAAAAAAGAAACATGGAAACAGAAATAGCACACAGGTGAGGAGAGTGGGGGCAGACTGGGATAAACATTGTTACATCTTTCATTAATTCTCTTTAGATCTCTAATAAGGAAATTATTTTGTTTAATGTTTACACCCAAGAAATAAATCTCTAAAAAAAAAAAAAAAATCAAAACCAGGTTCTATGGTATTAGAGTTTTGTACCTATTTGGTCCAGTATGGCTGGAATCGTCGTACTTACAGTTTTAAAGAAAATGTCATCTTCTCTGTAACATTCATATCCGTAATAATTTCAATAAATTCTTGTACCAGAACCATTTTAAACCACGCGTTGATCATGTATTACCCAGCCAGTATATACAGCAAACTCTACAGCAAGAATACACTTGAATATACCGAGTTGTCTGCTTGCAGCCATTTAAAGGTAGCAGGTCTGCGTTCCTTGAATTCCACACGCTGCCAAAGCAGTATTCTACGTGTCAAATCAAGTGGGAGCACCTCAATTAAATTTTATGCAACCGCACAAACATCTGTTGTCATGTTCAGCTCAAACTGTGTGTAACTTTTGTTCAAAACAAAGAGTAGAGCTGCAATGATCATTCAATAATCCATTAGTCAAAAAAAAAAAAAAAGACTTGCTCATTATTTCTAGAAGTGATTAATTGTTTCAATCATTTTTGAAGAAAAAATGTGAAACATTTGCTGGTTCCAGCTTATTAAATTGAAGGATTTGCTGCTTTTCTTTGGGTTTTGGACAGTTGGTTGGACAAAAGAAGCGGTTTGAAGATGCCACTTTGGGCTTTAGGGAATTGTAATGAGCAGTTTTCCCAATTTTCCCAGTTTTTTGCATTTTTTAATGGACTATAGTTGAGGATTAATCAGTCAACCTAGGAAATAACTGGCAGATTAATCAATAATGAAAATAACTGCCAGTTGCAGACCTGATCAGCAATGTAGGAGATGTGATAGATGTGATACTAGAGGGACACATCCAACACAGTTTACAATAAAAAGTCTGAAGAAAGTTTGTTCTCTTAGTAATGTCTACATCACTGAAATCTCTCTGGACTGTTATTGTTTCTGTCTTACTTCAAGAGCACCAGGAGCCCAGCAGATCTTGAGTATGTCCGGAAACATGGCTCTGCATCTGTGCTGCCACATGCTACAAAATATACAACAGGATAAAATGATTAAGTGATGGCATTTTATGCACATACAGTTTATTCTTAAACTCCTTCAAAGTCTTCACTACATATATTATTCAGACATGGATGTAAACTGGGACTTCACTGCTTGGTGGAGGCATACGACCACGAGGCAGCAATTCTTTTTTTTTTTTTATTCTGTGCAGCAGCTGGTCTGCACCCCATTACCAAACTAAGTGTGTGTCACTGAGAGCAGTGTTTTTACAGAAGATAAGAGGAACTGATGTTGGTCGTGTGTTTTCTTTTAGGTTCTGAAACACGCCATGATGGATGGTGTGTATGTTGATGTTGAAGCCATTGATAACTCTGGTAAGTGCTGTAACTTTTCAAATTCTTGAGGCTGTATTTAGTAATATTGGGAATAAAAGCAGGAGTATTAGAACAATGTGACATCCAGTACATGTGTGTAGTGGAAGACTGAAACAAAAAGCTGCGACAACATTCAGTTGACGTATTTATCTTGAATCAGTTGCTGTTTTACAGTTATGTTTATGTGTGGTTAAAGTTAAAGTGATGGGGAGTGGCCGTAGTGGATAAAAGCTCCTCAGAAGTCCAGTAATCCAAATGTTTGTGTGTTTCCTCAGGAATGAGTGTCCTCCAGTGTGCTTCAGTGGCTCTGAAAGCCACAGTACGTGAGCTGGAAAGCAGTAAATCCCCCAATCACACCAGACTCCACACGCTCCGCCAAGAGCAGATGATGGAGACCCTGGAGTGTCTGCTGCAGATGGGCAGCTACCTTCACACCATGGTAAGACACTCTGCAAGTCTGTGGCCTCTTTTCCTTTTTACATGCAAAAAAGCATCAGATCAGACATATGGAATCATGAGTTATTACATTGTAGTGACTGGAAGCCAAGTATAATCCAAGAGCAAACAGCAAATAATCCAAGAGGAAACACCGCTGAGGACAGTTGTCCCTTGTTTGTAGATCAGCTTTTTGACAGGATAGCACATCATGTAGACCATAAACAAATACTGAGTCAATGTCAATAGAGCTACACAGCGAGGTTCCAAAATCCTGTTCATACTTATATTCTGAATATATAGATCTACCTGTAAAAGCCCAACTGGGGACTAGAGTTGAAAATTAGCACATCAGTTTTATACTCTGTATCAGAATTATGTTAAATTGCATCATCTCTATCAAATAAAAATTAAAAAAATAGATTGTGAAACGATGGTACATTCTCCTGTAGAGGCCACAAGTCTGTATTATATTAACCTTATTTAAAGGGGAAAAAACATTTATTGGCAAAGTTATGGAGAAGTGCAATACCCACAATCCTGAAGTGGAACAGTGACGTCTCTTATTGGCAGAGCTCGCTGTTGCCATGGAAATTTTTACCACCCCCGCTAACAGATTATTGTGTGAGTCACACTAACAAAGTCATTCCGCTGAAATGAATGAAATTTATATACACACAACACAAACTACAACGTATCATTACACTGTTATTTACAATATAAACACTATAATAATGACACAAGTTAAATTTAAGAAGAAGCTGTATCATTTGCAGTGCTTTATGGGATGAGTAGTTCTTTCACTCTTACGATATTTATGTACACGTGTGAAGTTGTTTGTACCGTTGCCTTTTTTTCTGATTTTTTTCATCTTGTAGTTGGTCGGTTTTGTTCCAGCCTTAAAACTCTTAATATAAGAATTCACTGAAACATCAGTGAAGTGAATGAACAGGAAATTCACTCCCAGAGCCGCTGAAAAACTTGTTGAGCACTGTTGAGCTCTATGTGTGAACTTGCTAAACAAAATGTTGTTTACAAACCTGTAGGTCTGCTTCCTCCCTGCTCCCTTGTGATTGTTGTATTATAGAGTATGCTACTGCAGAGGACTATAAAGTATGTTCACAAGCTTTTGAAGTGGAGTGGTTGTCATGTTTTGCATAATTTAGATGAGCAGCAACAACAACATTTTACTCAACTTGTTTTATTTTAGAGGTATTTACTGTCAGTGCTAAGCTGTTAACATGCCTGTAAGGAATGTTAATACTTGGTTTGAGAGTGACAAACCCTGACAACAATAGGATACTAGGCTTGGGTGGTATCAAGGTATTACAGTATTCCAGGGTATTAACATAGAAGTTGCTGTTTTTATGGATGGAAAATAAAAATATAAAATAAGATTAATTTACTACAGCAGGGAACTTAACCAACAGAAGAGTTAGCTAGTAACCACAGGTCAACATTTCCATTTGTCCAGCACATCTTGTCAAGTAACGTTTGTAACGTTGCTGCTAGCGAGGCTACAGATGCATGTGTTTTTGATTTTGTGGTGAACTGTCCCTTGAATCTTTTTTCTAGAGTGATATGTATTGCATATTATTAAGCAGCTGGGGACACGAGCAGAAACACTTGTTGCATTTTTGATGCAGACTGTGACTGATTCTTTTGTCTCTCTTTCTCAGGGGAGCCGGAGTGCGCAACCTGCATTTGGTTGAGGACCTGGCACATGTGCCCGGCAGGGCTTTTTGGAGACCCAACGGTAATGTTGACATAGGCGAGAATTTGTCATAGAGAGAAGTGAACCCCACCAGTTATGGTCCTTCTCCAAGTACAAGTTCACGCCTGTAATGTAAAGCATCTGAGGTGATGTGTGTGGTAAAAAATGTCTGACTTGCAACCAGAGATTTTATTGTAACCTGCACAGAAACCTCACGTGCCCATTGGTTGGTTTCAGTGAAACTTCCATCGTTTGTTACATTGGAGTAACAAATTGTCCTCAGTTAGTGTGTCCGGAGATCTGCATGTACAATTCTATGACAGTAATTTTTAGATTGTTTTTTTTGTTTTGTTTGTTTGTTTGTTTTTTCATGCCACTTTTAAGGGTCCAGTAGCGTTTTAAAAGCCTGGCGAATCAAAGCATTTCAATGGCAGCCATCTTGAAATGAAATAGTAGGGTAACACAGGTGTTATCAATTATACTAATTAAGGTCCCGTTGCATTTAGCCTAGCAGAGCCTTTCCAATGAGCCGATTGGCACAATACTATTATTTCCTGTCAAAATGACCACTGTGAAAAAGGTCTGATGTAATGTTAATGCAGCGGTGCCACAGTTTGTAGTTCATCTATTCCAAAACATCTGTGATTCCAATAACAGGGCCGATAAAGGCTTTTCAATTATTGTTGTTCCACTCAATCAATATGTAAATAAAGATTGTTCTCTTACAAGAACAGGATATTTTCAGTCTCCTCTGGGGATTTCGAGCTGTAGAGTTGACATGTCAGATCTGTTAAAGGACTTTTGTACTGGAGGACATTATTAGTTTGAGTAAGCATTGTATAATGGAGAGTAAATAGTTTTATTTGACTGCCTTCATGTGTGAAAAATGACTTTGGACTCGCTCTACAAGTATAGTATGTAAACTGTACTATGTCAAATGTAATGGTCTGTCTTTGACCTGTTTTCTTGGGTTATTATACTTAAAGGAATACTTGGGTAGTTTGGTAAATGCATTTTTTGTTTGCTTTCTTGGAAAAGATATAGATACATTTAAATGTTTGTATGTGTTGTGTAAGTAATACATATATATATGACAGTCAAACCAGATGCAAGATCCTTTGTACAGCTGTAAATTGTAATTGTACTGTAATAGTAAGTATTGTATGAAAACTTTTCATGATATGTAAGATGTCACATACATGAGTCAAATGAAATGATGTTTAAATTTTTACTCGAAATCTATTTCTACATGGACCCTTTGTTTTCTATAGAGAAACATTCAAAATATGTTTAGCCTAGTGAGCTTCGTTCAGTGACTGGAGGCAGGAGACAGAGTAAGAAGAGTAAAGTGATGTCTTCCAACAACCTGTACCAGTACCTGCAGAGAGGGAACACAAAACACTGTGGTCTGATAAACAGTTAGCTCACATATTAAAACTATCAACTGACAAACACCAGCTGCAGTGACGCAGCAGTTGGGACATCTTCTCACGGTGAAGTCGTCTGCTTTGGACACTTTACCTCCTCTGAACAAAACTCAGGTAATTCTCAGATGTAAACAACATAGAGCTTATTAGAGCAGTTGGAAGGAATCGTGACTTGTTCTTTTCCCTGCATTCAGTGCCAAGCTAGGCTAAACACCTCCTGGACCATCTTTATACTGAACACAGAGATTTATATTATGAGATTAAGTGTCAGGTCACTGCTGTAGTCCTTGTAATGGTTTTTACATGTTAGCATTATATATTATTACCTTCTGCCATGTATCAGATGGGAACAGTGGCACTTGATTGTGAGAACGTTTCTTCCATTTCTCAAGAAGCTTCTGTTTTCTGTCTCTTGTTTTCTTATTTTAAGTGGTTATCATGAGGATCATTTCTGATTTAATCTTTGCTCTATCAAAGATGCCACTGTAAGTTTTAAAAAGTTACTCTATTCTTTCTAGTTGAGTTATTAAACAACACATTCATACACAGACAGGCGCATTTTTTATTATTGACTATTATACTATTGGACTTTGAACAAATTATAGTCATGTACTAGTTGCAAAGACTAATATGTATATTGATAATCAATAGGGCAGGTTACATTGATTTAAATTTACAGATTAAAGAGAGTTAAAAATTGTAAAATAAAAATGACAAATAATAAAGTAAATGGTGAGAGTGGTAGTAGCCTCCTTGAATGAGTTAGTGTTTATTTACAGTATCTTTATGTTCATGTATGGTGTTTTCACTCATAATGTGGGGAATTACATTATAAGGGGAGAAGTCAAATCAGTACTCTTTATCCAGTTTATCCACCTGTATGTGAAAAAAGAATACTATTGAAACAGTGGGAAGAGGGTTTTGTTTTAATGTATACAAACATAACATGCAAAAACTGCATTTTTAAAAATGTATAATGGTTAAAGTTTTTGTGTTGGGTGCAGTTCATGCTTCTGTATCAATACGTGAATTTTTATCTTAAAGAGATAAATAAACTTTCAGTGTTCAGTAAACATTGTCTTTCACGCTTGACTTCATCCTAATGAAAAATCCATGGAATAATCCAAAGGGAAACTTGTTGGTTTGTTTTTTTAGATTGGTAAACATTTTTAATACACAAGCACGTGGAAAACAAAAGCCTAACTTAAATAATAAACTCTCACAGATACACTGCCTAGTGTGTAGTATCAATTAAATTCCAGTTTTCCTTCAGTTTGTTTTATGGGGAAAAGATGAATTAATTATTGATATTATGTGGCCCAAACAGGCCGTCTTTATAACGCTCAAACTGCATCTCCAAACTTTTTTGAAACTATTAATTCGACTGTTGTTGAGTAACTTTTAACTGGAGTAGACTGACATCAGTATTTAGTAATCAAATATTTGTTTTCTCTTCAACAAAATATGTAATTTTGGCCATTAATATAGGTTACATCATATCCTTCATATGATGTAATGCAGACACTTAAATCACACTGACCTCTTGTTCATGCCAGTTATAACTGATAGAAATCGGTCTCACTCCCTTAGGCTCACAGACACACAAGCAACCAATAACTGTTCACACATATGGCAGCAGACTTGTTTTTCTGTTGTGACCTGGCAGGACTGATGGAAACTGCTGACAATAAAGATTCAAAGTAGCTGGAAGTAAAAACTACCAACTAGTTCAAACTTAACAGCAGCAAGCAGTGACAAACCTCATCATTTTGATTCCAAGAAACCTGGGTTATTGTGTAAAACAGAAGTTAAAAACAACGCAATGATTTGCAAGACTTTTTTGACCTATATTCAGTTGAACACAGTATAAAGACAAGATATTTCATGTTAAAACTTAAATAAACTTGACTGTTTTTTTTGTAAATATACACCCATTCTGAATTTGATGCCTGCAACACGTTCCAAAAAAGTCGTGACAGCAGCATATTTACTGCTGTGATACATCAGCTTTTCTTTTAAAAACACTCAGTCAGTGTTTGTGAACTGAGGACACTGATTGTTGAAGTTTTGAAAGTGAAATTCTTTCTCATTCTTGTTTGATATACGACTTCAGGGGCTCAACAGTCCGGGGTCCCTGTTGTTGTATTTTGTGCTTCATAATGCACCACACATGTTCAATGTGAGACAGGTCTGGACTGCAGGCAGCTCAGTCTAGTACCTGAACTATTTTACTGCGCTGAAATAAGCAGGGACGTCTCTGAAACAGACGTCTGGATGGCAGCATATGTTGCTCCGAAACCTGTATGAACCTTTCAGCATTAATGAGGCCTTCACAGATGTGACAGTTACCCATGATGCCATGTGCACTTTTGACACACTTTTGAAGTCAGCGCTGATAACAATCTGGACAGTCCCTTTCCTCTTTAGCCCGGAGGACACAACGTCCATGATTTGTGAAAACAATCTGAAACGTGGACTCATCAGACCACAGCACGTTTCCACTTTGCGTCAGTCCATCTCAGATGAGCTCAGGCTCAGAGAAGTCTGCAGTGTTTCTGGATGTTGTTGATTTATGTCTTTCTCTTTGCAGTCTTAACGTGCATTTGTAGAAGCAGCAACAAACTGTGTTTACTGACAACGGTTTTCCAAAGTGTTCCATGTAGTATCCTTTATACAATGTGAGTTTTTCACATGCATTTAATGCAGGTTTTCAGCCTCGCCTCTTACGTGCAGACATTCCTCCTGCTTCTTTGAATCTTTTAATGATATTATCGATAGCAAAAGGTGAAATCTCTAAATTCCTTGCAACTGTGTGTTGAGAAACGTTCTTAAACTGCTGGACTATTTTCCCACACAGTTTTTCACAATGTGGTGAACATCACCCCATCCTTACCCAATCATAATTATATCAATTACATGTTCACCTGTGGAACGTTCCAAACAGGTCTTTTGTTGCTCCTGTCCCAACTTTCTTTTTTTTGAGTGTTGCAGGCATCAAATTCAGACTGAGTGTATAGTTACAAGAAACAGGGCAGAACGTTTTTGGAATCAGGGTTGTACTATTTTGTTAAATTCTATTAAAACGTTATGGTACAAATTCATTCAGGGTGAGCACTTCTTACAGAGAACCGATCACATGTCAATCCATCGTTCAGTAAATATGTAGTCAGGGTCAGAGGTGCACAACACCGATTGATATTAAAGCTTCTACAAATCATAAAACTCAATGAACATGATTAACTTTAAATGTCAGACTCCTGAGGTCTGAACAGCAGAGCTTAAAAGCAGCGGAGCAGCTGTCGGGCTCTTTCACGTGTCTCACAAGTATCACTGAGATGTGTCGGGGCTTGCTGGCCCAGCGTGAGATGAGTCGTTGCAGCAGCTGTGTTTGATGGGAAACAGCGTTTACCGGGAGAGAATACCCTGGAATCCACACTCTCTATAAATAACGTAATATTCCATACAGCATCAACTGCCAAATGTTGACTAACTCATATGAAATCAGGCTGAGTCATCACACTGAAACTCGCACAGAAATAACCAACACTTCATTGGTACCTCATCTTCTTCAGGCGTCTGATAACCTTATGACAGTAACCACGACAAACAAAATGAGAGACGAAGGACAAAACGAACACAAAGACAAAAAGCTGGGGTTGAGGCAAGATTAGGATCAGGATTGTGCAAGTGGTGCACAATGTTCCCTGAAACAGACTTAATTCATACATTCAAATCAGGTAGAAGGGGGTTTGCTTGTGTTAACGCGTGCTTGCCTGCATGTTCAAAGACAGGCAGAGACAGCAGGTAAGAATGTCAGTGTTGTTCACCTGAGGGCGAAAAGAACTTTTGGGTTATTAGACAGGTTCCAAACTTCAAGTTTGATGAATCGTGTAGCTGCGTCTGCCAGTACTGTTATGAAAGGAGAACTCACGTTATGTAAAATATAACATTTAATAGAGATTATTAACCAGGAAAAGTTGAATTGATACTACCATCCACAAATATTAATGAGAAAGAGACTGAGTAAATATTACAAAAAATGACTACATACAAAAAACTTAAATATAAATACATTACTTTACTTAAATTATATTTTATGGTGGTTTACAAAACACACGACACATGAAATAATTTCCAGAAAATTTTATTGTATTATATTTGATGTATCCGACACTTATGAAAATTCACTGATTACAATATTTTTTAATTTCATATATATATATAAATATAGGAAAACAAATGCAAAAAGAAAATGCTGCAAATACAGAAACGTGTTTAATTTAAGTATTCTGTATTCTGAATGTACTTTGGCAATACTGTACTTTGTTATGGTCATGACAATAAAGCCTCTTTGAATTTGAATTTGAGAAGAAGAAATTTATGGTTGGAGGAAAGTTGGAGTCGGGAGAAGCCACATAAAAAGGTACATGTTCTTTTTTCTTTTTCTTTCTGTCTTTTTCTTTTTTCTTTTTACATTTGGCCTTAATCTTTTATAATAGTATGAAAGAGCAGCTGATTTACATAGCTGACGTTAGCCTGCTAGAGACTTTGACTTCTACAAGAGTAGAAGTGTATCCGTGGTGGTCACGTTAGCTAACGTTACTGCAACTAACGTTAAATTACTTTCCCAGTGATGTGATTGCATTTAAAAGATTAAGGCCAAATGCAAAAAAGAAAGTAAGAAAGAAAAAGAAAAAAAAGAATACGTACTTTTTTTTTGTGGCCGACTCCAGCTTTCCTCCAACCATAACTTTGTTCTTCTCACTCACTCCCTCATCTGCTCCATACCATACGCTGATACCTTTGTTGTCTGTCTCTCAGGTGGTAGCTCAGCACTGCCCCTAGAGGCCTGGAGCACTTCCGTTGAATGACTGGATATGCAGCGTGTTTTCTTTTTGCAGCATGTTTCTGTATTTGCAGCGTTTTCCTTTTGCATTTGTTTTTCCTATATGCAGCGTGTTTCTCTATTTTCTCTATTTTTTGTCCTTGTCGGCCACCGCAGACCGCAGCCATTCTACACAATGCTTGTGATTCCACCAGCAGCACTGCGGCGTGTCCCAGAAGCGGCTCTCCACTCCAAATACATGCCAAGTCTATTTTTTAACACATGCCACGTCAGTTAGCACAGAGCAGATTCAACGGGCAGGAAGTCAGACACAGAAAAGGCAGAGAGAATCCAGTCAATTTTCAAAATAAAAGACCCTGTGCAGACTCACGATCATAAAGACAGACAGTAAAGAAACTTTTTAACCTCGTAGCCTGCTTATCCAAGGTGGGCAAAACGCTCCGCAGCTGAATTACGTCTGAAACACTGCTGCTGGGGCTTGCAGCTGTGCGGAGGACAGATCAGAACCGTGGCGCAGACGGAATCAACCGGTTATCATTTGAACTAAACTTTTAAAACACTGGAGTTAAACAATAACACAAACTAACTAAAAGATCAAGGCAGCGATAGACCAGCAAGTCCCACGTTCTGCAACATAAAATTACTCATTTGCCAATGGAATCTGGTTGGTGGCTAAAATGTGTTTTGCCGCTGACCCCATCTACAACAGTACATTCCCTACACCAATGCTCCTGCTGCTCCTCCAAACCTCATACAACCCTGCTTCAGATAATCCAAACTATCTGGAAGACAGGTGAATTAATGTGCCAGTGTTTAGCAATAAATAAAGAAATCTAGGTCACAACACACTCCAGTATCAATACACGTGATCAAACAGATCCAGACTGATCTTAATTTAATCTTGGTGTTCCCAGAGGTGCAACACCATTGTGGTTTCCAATCCAGAGAGAGCTGTGCAGCAGTAGTTTTCCATCTGTAGTGACTTGACTTTGGCTGCTATTCCGGTACTTGCCCAATTTACGTGTCTCCTCTGTGCAGTGGGTCGATTAATTCACATCCGCAAACGTCCGTGCTGCAATACTCAGGCGTGTTCATTTCTACATCTCCTGGTCCATCACAACAAGCATAACTTGATCTACATGTACTTAAATCCATTAATAACTTGCATGCAAAACAAAGGCTCAATGGTCGGCCATGCTACACCTGACGGTCAAAGAACTGCGTGCTTCACC
>JAJHUR010093643.1:0-13270 GCA_027495735.1 Lutjanus campechanus | reverse complement strand
TAAATGAGATCTTAAATTTGTCTCAGTGGTCAAATGAAAGACTTTAAAGTGGTGAAGGAGAACCCTCTGAGACACCTATGAGCTCAACAGAAGATCTCCTGCTTTTCTTTTCTTTTGCTTCTTTTTTCTCTGTACTTCAGTGAGCTCAAAATAAGAATCTCATTTATTTTTCATAAGACAAAGAAAAGACAATTGTGAGAAGTAAAATTTTCCTCTGGATGTACCTGCAACACGTTCCAAAAAAGTTGTGACAGGTTCATGTTTACCTCTGTGATACATCAGCTTTTCTTTTAACAACACTCAGTCAGTGTTTGTGAACTGAGGAAACTAATGGTTGAAGTTTTGAAAGTGAAATTCTTCTTCCTGCTTGATACATGACTTCAGCTGCTCAACAGTCTGGGATCCCTGTTGTTGTGTGTTGTTGTGCCACACATTTTCAACAGGAGACAGGTCTGGACTGCAGGCAGGTCAGTCTAGTACCTGAACTCTTTTACTATGAAGACACACTGTTGGAACACGCGCACAATGTGCCTTGGCATCGTCTCGCTGAAATAAGCAGGGACGTCTCTGATGGCAGCACATGTTGCTCCAAAACCTGTATATACCTTTCAGCATTAATGGGGCCTTCACAGTACACACTTACACATGTGACACTTACCCATGATGCCATGGGCACTAACACACCTCCATACCATCACAGCTGCTGTCTTTTGAAGTTAACAATCTGGATGGTCCTTTTCCTCTTTAGCCCAGAGGACATGACATCCATGATTAGTGAAAACAATCTGAAATGTGGACTAATCAGACCACAGGATACTTTTACACTTTGTGTCAGTCCATCTCAGATGAGTTCAGGTCCAGAGAAGTCTGCAGTGTTTCTGGATGTTGTTGATATATGTCTTTCTCTTTGCATGGTCTAGTCTTAACTTACATTTGTAGCTGCAGAGACAAACTGTTTACTGACAACGGTTTTCCAAAGTGTTCCTGAGCCCATGTAGTATCCTTTATACAATGATGTGGGTTTTTAATGCAGTGCTGCCTGAGGGGTCAAAGGTCACAGACATTCAGTGTTGGTTTTCAGTCTTGCCCCTTACATACAGAGATTTCTCTGGATTCTTTGAATCTTTTAATGACATGATGGATTGTAGATGGTGAAATCTCTAAATTCCTGCAGTTTTGTGTTGAGGAATGTTGTTGGACTATTTGCAGTTTTTCACCCCATCCATTGCTTGTGAGCCTTTCAAATATGCCCTTTTAATACCCAATCATGATCCTGTCACCTGATACCAGTTCACCTGTTTACCTGTGAAATGTTCCAAACAAGTGTTTTTTTCAGCCTTCCACAACTTTCACAGTCTTTTGTTGCTCCTGTCACAACTTTCTAGAAGCATGTTGCAGGCATCAAATTCAGAATCTGTGTATATTTAGAAAAAAACAATAAAGTTTATCAGTTTGAACATCAGATATCTTATCTTTGTTCTGTGTTCAGATGAAATCAAATCGAAAATGATTTGCAAACTATTGCATTCTGTTTTCATTTACATTTTACACAACGTCCCAGCTTTTTCTGGAATTAGTTTTGGTCAATGGTCAATTACCTCTGCAGGAACGGGCCATTTTCCTGTCACTTTGCTTAAAAAGCATCATGCTCAGGGCGCAGACAGTCAGAGCTGTAGGAATACTTCTTCAGCCTAAAATTTAAAAAAAAGCTTGTTTCAGTTTGGGGACAGTCATTGTATTTTGTTCTCTCTGCTTTGAAAAGTCGAAGTCAAACCTCAAAGATAGAATATTTTCCTCTGAAACGTTGTGGAGTACAAGTATTTTCAAAAGAATGGAATTCCTTCAATAGTACAAGTACTTCAAAACTGTGCTCGAGTAATATTAGAATAAATAATCCATTATTTAGTGTCAATGTTTCAAAGGAGATGAGCCAGAATTAAAAAAAAAAACTAGTATCAGTTGTTGCAGCATTCACACACATTTTGCACATGACATGCCTCCCTAGTTTTTTAATCCTTAACATATAAATTAATGCAACTTTATGTAATATAAGCGGTTGCATAAGCATATGTTGATCCAAATCTGATCCTGTATTTCTTTTCATTATTGTAATAAACAACTAGAACCAACCAGGAACGTCAAAATAAAGTTTGTTTCAATCCAAAACTTAAAGAAAACATCAAAGAAACATTGTAAATCTCAATCGTGTTATTTGTATCATCATTTTGTGCCATTTCAGTGAAGAGCAAAAGCCAAACAGGAAACTCCAGAAATGCCAAAATAAAGTTCCCATCAGTAAAACATTCAGAAAAACACTTAATCTGACCTCATGATTGATCACACTGCTGCCTGTCAGCAGGAACAGAGCAAATGTGATAAGATGCAGACTTTTCTTTCTTTCTTTCTTTCTTTCTGTAGGAGTGGGCCATGGGACAGACAGAACTGTAGTTAAACTTCTTCCATATTCACACACATTTATATAAGGGAAGTGCCTCCCTAATAACACACATTTATATAAGAACATATTTTTGCTGTAAATGTATATGGTGTGATGTGCTGATCCTAATCTGATATTATATATCTGTATTTTTATCATCATTGTAACAGACAACTGTAACAAAGCTGGAATTATTATAACACAAACATGTGTCACAAAGTTGTAAAATTCATACAACTCAAAAAATAATGTCAAAATGAAGTTCAGTTGAGTCCAAATATTGTAAACCAAACCGACAACAACGACAAAATAAACACTGTAAACATGTAGAGCCAAACAGGAAGCTCCAGAAACCACAAAATAACGTAAAAAAAAAACATGTAATGTTTCCTTTAAAATGACACCTCTCTGACCTCATGATCGACATGTTATTATCTAGTCAGTGTGATCAGTCGTCAGTCACTGCTGCAGAAAAGTGTTGTTATTTTATAAATACAGAAATTGTTAGTATTGGTGCTGTACATGGTCATTTATCTCTCTAGTAATTACTGTCAGTGTGTGTAAAAACACCCTCAGAGCTGTGGTATTATTTCTCCAGCTTAAAAAAAAAAAAAAAAAGATTGCTTCAAATGTTGGGGACCGTCCTGTATTTTGTTTTTTCCACGAGAGAAAAAAAAATCTGTAGTATTTTTCTCCCTGTTTCTTCTCTCTGTGTTGAAATAAAGAAGAGCTCACCTCAAAGGATACAATATTTCCCTCTAAACTGCTGTACAGTAGAAATATAAAGCAGCAGAAAATGAAAATACTCAAGTTGTAACAATTTTTCCTCTTAGTTGTTTGGTGTGGTGTGATGTGCTGATTCAAATATGATCCTGTATGGTTTTCTTTTCATTATTGTCATAAATAAACAGCAAGAAGGAATGTCCAAATAAAGTTCAGTTGAGTCCAGATTGTGTAAAAACCTTCTAAATCTCGATCTTGACCTTTTTTATTAAGACTTTGGTTCATTTCGATGAGGAGCAAAAGCCAAACAGGAAGCTCCACAGATGCCAAAATAAGGTTTCCACCAGTAAAACATTCAGAAAATGTAACCTTTCCTTTAAAATGACACTTAACTGACCTGACGATTGATCCCACCGACCAGATGATAACATGTCAGTCACCTGACACTGCGGTTTGTCAACAGAAAGGTGGCAAATGAAATGAAAATGTTGTGCTTCATTTAAAGTGTTGTTATTTTATAAATCCATAAATCAGTAGTGTTGGTGCTGTTATGGTCATTTATCTCCGTCACTGTGGGTAAAAACACCCTCAGAGCAAAGACGCTCAGAGCTGCAGTGATACTTCTTCAGTTTAAAATAAAAAACAAAAAGCTTTGTATTTTGTTCTTCACGATCTTTATTATTTCCCTCTTCTGTGTTTCTTCTCTCCACCTTGAAAAATGGAAGTTCTCACCTCAAAGATGCAATATTTCTATGACTGCAGTGATCCCATGTTGCCTTGCATGCTTTATATTCTTATTATTTGCCTTCTTTTTTGCTCACAAGGTGCTCAAAACTCCGACTGACTCCCATAACTCAGCCAATTAGTTTTCATATTGTCAGAAAGTCATCAGTCATATCTAGCATCAGTGCATGAATTTCATGTGAGAAATGCCTCTTTTTCAACCTTAACAGTGATAATTTATATAACCTATACTGAAACATATATTTTCTGTATTTTGTTTGGTGTGGTGTGACTGATCCAAATCTTAGTTTTTAAATCTTATATATATGTGTATTTATTTTTAGTATTCTAATAAACAGCCTAAACCAAGCAATGTCAAAATGGAGCTCACCTCAGTCCAAACCTTGACAAAACTTTTTAAATCTAAATTTGACCATTTTTATCAACACTTTGTTTAATTTCAATACACTGAACAGGAAGATCCAAAACTGTCCAAGTAAAGTTTCCATCAGTAAAACGTTCAGAAATAATGTTTTCTTTAAAATGACACTTAACTGACCTCATTATTGATCAAACTGACCAGATAATAACAAGTCAGTCACCTGACGCTGCTGCACTTTGTCAACAGAAATGTGGCAAATTCTGTTTCTTTCTTTTTTTTTCTTTCTTTCTCTACTGTAAATAAGTAAATTATTGCTAGTTTATGAATTCAGATATACACAATATAAATATACACAATCACAAATATAATAAAAACCTTGTAAATGACCAGAAAATAACATGTGAGTCATCAGTCACTGCTGCAGTTTGTCAACAGAAATGTGACAAATTTATACAATTTATATTGTATATATATATATAATACTAAATCAAGTGAATATAATCTATAATAAGTGCTTAACATATTTTTGTTGTAAGCTGCATGATATGGTGTGGCATACTGATCCAAATCTGACCTTGCATTTATTTTCATCAAGCAAGAATGACAAAATAAAGTTCAGTTGAATCCAAATCTTGTAAAAAATATTGTAAATCTCAATCTTTCCATTTTTCTCAACACTTTGTGTCAGTTAATGAGGAACAAAAGCCAAACAGAAAGCTCCATAAATGTCAAAATTAAAATAATATTTTTTTTTTTAATCAGTAAAACATTAAAGAATAGTGTTTATTTTAAAAAATGACACTTCATGGTTGACCAGATACAAACATCTCATTTATTTGACACTGGTGCAGTTTGTTGACAGAAATGTGGCGAACTAAATTAAATACAGACTTAAACTTCTTTTTTAAAAAGTGTTTTCTATTCTGTAAATCCATAAATCACTTCTATTTGTGCTGTTATGGTCATTTATCTCTGTCGGAATGGGGCATTTTTTCCCTTCGCTGTGCGTAAAAACTGCCTCAGAGCGCAGACACTCAGAGCTGTAGTGATACTTCTTCAGCTTAGAATAAAAAAAGCTGGTCTCAAATTTTGGGGACCGTCGTGTATTTTGTTCTTTCCAAGAGAGAGAAAAAAAAGATCTTTATTATTTCTCCCCCTGCGTTTCTTCTCTCCGCCTTGTTCCGCGCTGCGGAGCTGCAGTGATGTCAGCCTGCCTGGGTCATTTGAAGGTCAGCAGCCTCGGAAGGGTTCATACAAAGTTCACTCGCATATATTAGGCAATTCAATCTTTCATTCTCTGTGGCAAAACTAGTTGGAAATGAGCTGCACGGGGGGACGGAGAACCCATTCGTCATCGGAGAGGAGAACGTGTGCTTTTAAACGCCGTCCGTGTTATTTTTGATAAGAGGAAAGAGAAATCCTCCGGTTCAGGCGGGCTCTGCCGCTGCGTTCTCTGCTGTCGGTAACCGGGACGGGGCTGACTGAGAGCAAACACGTCGGAATATTATTGTTGTTATGATGGAGGAGTCCCGTTCACACGTCCGCGGCAGCGCGCTGACCGGACACGGAGCGAGAAAATGGCAAACGAGCATTTAAAAGAAGCCGTGGAGCGTTTTTTTGGTCCGAAATAATTCATGATTCCGGTGCGGGACGAAGGAGAAGAGCGAAATCTGCCGTGCCAAGAAGAAGAAGAAGAAGAAGAAGACGAAGGAGAAGAGGAGGCGGAGGAGGAGGAGGTGGAGGAGGAGGAGGGGGGAGAAAACAGCGGAGTTTGATGGAGTTGTGCGCGCTTATGCCGGCGATTTTTATCCATAACGCACAAGAGTTAAGTTGAACGCTCATCATGTTTGACTGCATGGACGTGCTGGCCGTGAGTCCCGGGCAGATGCTGGATTTCTACACGTCCAGCCCGTCCTCCTGCATGCTGCAGGAGAAGGCTCTGAAAGCCTGCATCAGCGGACTGGCGCACAGAGAGTGGCAGCACCGCCGGAGCGCACACTGTAGGTCCAACTTCTCCTCATCATCATCTGTTGTTATTGCTGCTGCTGCTGCTGTTGTGGTTATTACCTCACTGAGAGAGGTGTGTGAGGATGAGCTGAGTCCATGATCCACATCATTCACTACAAGTTGGCACGAGGGGCCTTCCAGGGATGAGAATTAGAATGAAAAGTCTTTTATTTTCCAGGATTTATCCTTTAAAAGTGGTAGGAAACTGTTGGAAACTAGGGCGCATGACGCATCAGCCGTTTCATAAAAATTAGGAGGAATAAGCACAATATGGAGAATATTTGTCAACATCTTGGTGACATGATAAATGATCAGATTTTCTGGTGCTTGTCTGATAAATAATAATTTTATTTTTGATGTTAGATTCAGGTGAAAACTCTGCTTCCCAAACGTCATATTTCACTCCTACCGTGCGCCCTCATAAATTGTCAGCAGCGTGGATTGGAAGCAGCCCCCGACCTGCTGCTGATGTATGGCTCGTCTCAGAAGGGTTCAGTTCAGAGAGCAGCAGAGCAGCAGCAGGCTGGAGGAATGCGGAGAGTAAACACAGGCGGCGTTTCCACACCTCCTCTGTCCGGCCGCCGTACATGACAGGAGGGGCGGCCTGACGAGCTGCGACCTGCGCTCCTGACACTGATTTAGATAAATGACCCCCGCGCACTTTTCAACCAGATTAGCGCGCGGAGGCTGACTATCGGAACATGTCAACCCCTCTCGCGTTTTGAATGCGCCGAGGCTGATGGATGGACTGCTGCTAGTTTTAGTCCACGAGACTGAGTGGAGGCTTTAAAAGCAGCTGCAATCCCAGGAATTTTACGAGTAATTCCTTTAAAATTCCACTTAATGTTTAGGTGACACTGTAAAAACAATGAAGATAAAATCCTCATAATTATTATAAGAGCAAAGAAAATGCAGGGTGGTGAACAGTTTGTGAAATTATGTGAAATTGAGATTATTCCTCTTTAACAAAAATCACTCACCTGAAAATTCATTGCTCAAAAAAGTCTTAAACTTCAGCAAAAGTTTTAATAACACTGTCCCAAAATACTCTGTTACAAGTAAAAGTCTGGCGTCCAAACGATAAAAAATACAAGTATTAACATTAGAAAATAATTAAGGCAGCATAAGTTAAATAACTCTATAATAATATTATTACCAAATAACACCAGTGCTTACAGCATTCACACGCATTTTCCATGAGAAATATCTCCCTAGTTTTTTATCCTTTTCAGAGTGTGGTGATTAAGTTCTAAGGAAAACTGTAATTTTATGACATGATGTGAAATTAAGATTATTTCTGTAAGGAAAAAATATATTCAGATATCTGACAAATGGTGTTAGTCCCCCCAGTGTCACTGGAGTGTGGAAGAAGTATCTTTAACTTCAGTAAAAGTAGTTCCACCGCAGTGTAAAAATACTCTGTTACGAGTATGAAATCAGCATTAAAATATAACTGAAGTAAAAAGTCAAATGACTCATTATGTAGAATGACCCATTTCACAATCATATGTATTCTGTTGCTGTTATCCATTATTATCACACATTTTACATGTGAATTGTCTCCCTCGTTTTTTATCATTATTGATAATGCGGTGATTAGTTTGTAAGGAAAAGTGTCATTTTGTTACATTATGGAAATTTAGATAATTCCTGTAAGAAAGATGCATTCAAATATCTGACTAGAGGTGTAACTCAAGTGTCATTAGAAACCCTAAAATGCAGTGGTCGAAGAAATCTCTTTAACTTAAGCAAAAGTCGTAATAACACAGTCTACAAATCCTCCGTTACAAGTCCTGTGTTTGAGTAAAAGTACTGAAGTATTATCATCATAATATACTGAAAGTACTAAAAGTTAACATGCTCGTTATGCAGAATGCCCCATTTCAGAATCATATGTGTTATGTTACTATTACCAGTCAGTACCAGTGGTTCCAGCATTCACACGCAGTTTTTTTAATCTTTATTTAAATTAGATGAGATGCAGACTTTAGTTTTTTCTTTGTTTAAAGTGTTTCTGTTTAATAAATGCATAGATGAGTTGTATTGGTACGTTGGTCATTCAGGGGCAGCTGCGTTAACGTGTGATTCCTAGAAGGAGAAAGAAATATTGAATCCACATTAACAGTGAGGTAAAAAAAAAAGAATGGTGATCACACGAGGATAAAATCATCACAGTTATTATACTGAGAGCAAAGAAAACACAGAGTGCTGATTACTTTGTAGGGCAACTGTCTTTTTGTCATATGAAGTTGAACTTAAGACTATTCTTTGAAGAAAAATCCCAGTGTCATTAAATGTTGTGTTCTCAGGTCTCAGATATTATCACAGTGTAAAAATATTCTGTTACAAGTAAAAATCCTGTATTCAAAGTCTCGCTTTAGTAAAAGTACAAGAGCATTAGCATGAAAATGTGCTTAAAGTACCAAAAGTAAAAGTGCTGGTTATGCAGAATGCTCTGTTTCAGAATTATATGTTTTAAATGACTATTACCAAACGGATGACTAATGGATGGTTAAAGGGCAGCTGCATGTCGAGGAATATTGGAAGTGATTCAGAGTGAGAAACAAATATTGAATCCGAATTAATATTTAGGCAACACTCTAAAAATATGAGCATAGATTTATTATAATTATTAGAATAAAAACAAGAATAAAGATTTTTTCAGAAGCAAAATGCATCATTGGTGATAAAAGTGCAGAGATCTTTTACTTCAGTAAAAGTGGTAATATTACAGTAAAGAGAAGTTAAAGTGTGTTGCTGAAATGGGTTACAAACTGTGGCGATGAGGTCTTGAAATGTATGAAAAGGTTCTTAAAAAGGTCTTAAAAGGTGAAATTTAACTGCAGGATTCATGCATATATCCCGTTACAAGTAGCTATAGTATAAAGTAGTAGAAAAATACTCTTTTACAAGTAAAAGTCCTGCATTCAAAATCTTACTCAAGTAGAAACACAAAAGTATTATTAAACTAAATTAAAATATGCATTTAAATATATACTTAAACTACCAAAAGTAAAAGTAATCATTATGCGAAATGGCTCATTTCAGAATCATATGTATCATATTTAGAACCCGACCAGCACAGGATTTCTGGGACCGATGCCAACGCTGATATTACAGAGTTAAAATGTTCTGATAACGTTATATTGGCCGATATTTATCCAAAATGACATCACAGCATTGAAACAGTTAACCTTCACTTTTATTTTTTACTAACTGTAAATATCTAGTAGTAAGAAATAAAATAAAATAGATCATGAATTAAGAAGAAGGATCAAATCTACATAAAATGCTGTCTATAAAACAAACAAAAAAACATTATGCAATCTATACACTGATACCTATATAGACTGATATAACTGTGCTAAGCTAAGTTGGGCCTATAATATTGGCCAATTTATATCTGCCTCTAATTATACTGCTGGATTATAATTAGTGATACATTAATGTGTTAATCTCTGTAATGTTGCCGCTGGTAAAAGTGGAGCTAATTTAGCTACTTTATATACAGCTGGGTCAATGAATTTATAATGACACGTCAAGTTTTATTAGTTGATTTATATTTTATTGATTAACCATCTGAATCTGCAAAGTACCCGATGTTATTAGATAAATGTAGCGGAGCAAAACGTATAATATTTGCCTCCAAAATCTAGTGTAATAGAAACATAAAGTAGCAGATACTCAGAGTACAAATACTTGAGTAAACGTAAGCGGTTTAGTTACATTCCAGCAGTGTGAAACGTGTAGATGTGTGTGTCACTTTGATCCACTGAGTGCACCCATGAGGCACTTGTCACTGTTTGTTTTTCTCTGTCACCCTGCTGCTGCTGCTCTGTGATTTATCCCCATCTGATAATGACCAGCCTGCAGCTGTCATTCCTCACCAACTGTTTGCTCAAGGGCACTCAGTCACAAGACCGAGGAGCCTCTGCCTTCCTGACGGTGGAGGGAGGGAAAGTGAAGAAGTGACAGCTGCCACTTTTAACCCCGTCCTCTCTGCTGCACTGCAGGCTCTGGTGACGACGTGCCTGGTGGAGCTTTTTGACAGATTTTTTATTTTTATTTTTCCAGATTTATCCCTAAAAATGTCAGAAAATGGTGAAAAACACCCATTGTTACTCTCGTAATTAAATTATTCAAACATAATAATGAATGTATTGGTCGTCTTAGGAGAACAATGTAAGATCCCACAGTTGTAGAGCCGCTTGTTAAAGGTGTGGACAGACTTTATCTTTAAAAAGCTGCTGCTCTGGCCGCTCTTTAACAGGGCCGTGACCAGGGATTCTAACAATACTGATTATTATTATTTACTTGTTTTTTAATCTCTGAATCATCAGAAAATAGTGGAAAAACACCCACAATAATTTCCTGGAGTGCAAGATGCCATCTTTACATGACTTTTGTCCGAGCAACAGTCCAAAATCCAAATATTTTTAATTTCCTGTTGTGTGTGACTGCGGTCTGAAGTTAACTTTTTGTCCTTACTTGCCACTGTAGCAGGTCACTGGACGTTTCTGCCGACCACTCAGTCCCTTTCAAATCCATGTAGAACACCTTAGAAATGTAAGCACTGAGCTAGAATATCATATGCAACCTTAACCCCTGACTGTTTTTTAACTTAGGAATAGCATTTTCAAAATATCTCTCAATATAAGGAAAATGTCACAGACGAGGTTTAGCCTGTATTTGGCAGGTAACAGGTGGATCATCTTCAATTAAGTAGCTGGAATCCGCTAATTTATGGCATTTTTGTTTGACACATTATTTGAACGATTAATTAACAAAGTTACTGCCTATGGATGGTCCACTTATTTATTAATCATGTGATCATTTAAGATTTTCACATCAATAATAATAGTGATAATAACAGGAAGTGAGCTGTATGTTATGTCTCACTTTTCAACTTGGTGATGATGCTGGTGTGTGAAAATAATATAAAGCGAAGACACATTTTTATAATTTTCAAACTAAAGGAAACTTTCATTTTACCAGTGTGTTAATGTCCAGTTTCTCACACACTCTCGTGTCCAGTTCGAGGCTCTTTGACAGGCCGTGGTGGACGCGACTGAGGTCGTGAGTCCTCCAGCGCACCTGTCTGTCCCCTCAGAAAAGTTTGACCAAACGGCAAAAAGAAGAGCTTTATTTTTTTTTTCTTAATCATTTCCTTAAGTGTTGAACTATATTATCTTTTTAGAATTCCTCACGTCAGAGTGTAAATGCTGCCAGCTCTACACTGGTTGCAGGCATCATAGAACTGTAGATTATTTCATTTATTTCGTGAAGTTTTACGGAGCTTGTTGGTCGTTACACGCGGTCAAAATGAGCTTGTTCATTGTGAATCCATAATAATCAAGTAGAAACTGTGACATTTGGAGTAAAACATCCTTTAAAAACGGCCTTAATCACTTAAACATTTGTTAATCTAACTTTAAGTTTCTTTAAATGCTTCAAAGGAACAGATCACTTAAATAAATGCTTACGAAATTAAATTATTAGAACATAATGAATGAATAAGCAGACGGAGGAGAATGAGACTTAGAGCTTGATTTTGGTCTGTCAAGGATCAATTTTCCAATCCTTACATGGACTTATTCATGTGCAAAATGTGTGTGAATGACCTGTGACTCCTGCGTAGGTGTGAACAGTTGTAGAGCAGCTTGTTAAAGGTGTGGACAGACTTTAGAAAGCTGCTGCAGCGGCCGCTCTTTAACACGGCCGTGTTCAGGATTATAACAATACTCGAGGTCAAGACCAGGTCCCTCCATGCGGCCCCTCACCCACCTCAGGAAATATCAAGCAGATACCAAAATGAAGCTGCTTCTGCTTTTCTTTTGTTGTATTCACGTGAAGGTCAAGGTGGTGGAGAAACACTTACTTCTTTACTGACCAAAGGAAACGTATGAGGAGTTCATTTGCAAAAAAAGAGATAAAGTCCCTTCTTGATATAAACAGAGTCTGATACTTGAGTCTGAGGGCTGATAAATCGATATTCTTTACATGCGTACAGTATAAACACATTTTTTTTGCAGCGATCCCTCAAATGTGGTCATCAAACACAAGACGTGTGATGGAGGCAGGAAATTTTACAGTTTAACAATAAACTCTGTTCAAAATGACATCAGGGCACTGAAACAGTAAACTCCAACTGGTATTTTTTGATAATTAGAAATTACTATGGATTAACAGAAAATGGGCGCATACTGGACAACATATACCGATATGTTATGGATCTAGATGTTATAGGCCAATACTAACCAACTGATATATCGGTCAGGCTCTAAGTGCACCAAAAACATGAATTAGGAAATAAATAAAAACAGAGATATCTGTTTTTGCCAATGAATTCTGAAATTAACTCTGGAAACACTGAAATGAGCAACTCTCTACAGGTTGTTTAAAGAAACAAACTAATTTAATATAATAACAACAACAATAATAATAATAATAATAATAATAGTCATCGGTCATTGGTTGCTCCCGTCGCTGCAGTTTGATCAGATTTTCTGTATTAATTATTTTATTCCAGTTGTCATATAGAATTCAGTAAAAGTAAAAGCCTGTAATGACTCTCAGAGCGTTTAACATAATGTTTGGTGTACATCGGTTAACCCAGTGGTTCTCAAAGTGGGGTTCTGGGACCTCCAGGGGTCGGTGGCGCTCTGCCAGGCGGTCCATGAGAAGTCTTCATTCAAATGAACTAATTTCATAGTTCAGTGAACAATATTTTCATTTTAAAATCTAAAATTCATAGATTACATCATAATCTAACAATCTATAACTCAATATAAAAATTTCTCTCTGCTGCTCAAGCACGTGTCAGCCAGTAATAGTAGAACCCAGCTGTCTGTACATGCTTTGTTGTCATGGTTCAAATATTATTTCTAATATCTTTACATTTCTCTTGTGTTCTTCCACATAACTAAATAGAAATGTGAAAAAAAGCTACATCAAATCCTTCCAAGGGACACACATGAGGGGGGCCCCCCTGTCTTGTT
>JAJHUR010093642.1:0-12977 GCA_027495735.1 Lutjanus campechanus | reverse complement strand
ACACACACACACACACACAGAGGCTTCATGTCTGCTGATGGGGCTACCACACACACACACATGCAAGCACACCTATACATTAAGGCTGGGCCACATGGCTTATAAATAATTGATATAATATTAATAATAATGTTTGATATTTTTAGGATATTCCACATGTATGATATACATCTCTATAAACACATTTTCTCTAAAATAACATACTGTAATTTCTCATATTGTGGAAACATTATATAATTTGATGCACTGCTGTTTATTAAACTAATCAACAGCATATAAAGTAGTTTATCTACAGTTTCAAAATGCAACATATGCTGCTCATAATGCATCAGTAATATTAGTCTAAAAACATCATATCGCTGCTGTTCTGTGAAAACCACTTATGTCCAAATTTGGTGATTCTGAATTTCCATAAAACTGAAGGAGGGAGTGCTCCTGTATGGGCTGAGACGATTCTTCTATTTCTTAAGCCAGACTAACCATTTACAAAGCCACTGGATCATCTGAAAAATTCATGAATACAAAGCTGAAAACATGGCTGTTGTTTTTTTTTTTTAAGGTCCTGAGAAGTTGACACTTAAGATAAGTGGTTTTCACTGGACAGCGAGTGACACACTGACAGGGTCCATTTTACTGCAGAATTATCACTTTAAGTAAGTTTTCCTATCATAAATACTGCTGCAGCTAACGATTATTTTCATAGTTGGTTAAAAGGTCAATTATTTTTCTCGATGAATGTAATACAATGGTCGATTATCAAAATAGTTTGCAATTAATTTAATAAACAATTAATAATCAATTAACCAATATATCATTCCAGCTCTAATATTTTTATTAAGGTTTAAGAATGCTGAACTTTTACTTGTAGTGGTGTTGGAGCTGAGCAGTATGGACAAAATCAAAAGTCACAACATTTTTGAGCAAATACCTCGATATTCATATTTAGACAATATTGTAGGAATGACTGTTGGTGATTCTGAAAAATATTAACACAATGAGCAGGACCAAGTGGGTAAAGGCAAATAACAGAACAGCTAGGACAGAAAATTGCATCACTTTTCTGTAATGCAGCCTTTAAAACCAGGGAAAGACAACACTGATGTCATATCATGATAGAACGATATCCAAAATCTAAGACGATATCTCATCACATAGCATGATGCTGATATACACCACCTCAGTAGCGTACTACCACTAAGATCACAAGTTTAATTCTACTTTTTACTGTGTACAATGTTGTTTTTCTCAGCGCTGCAGATGTTTGTTGTCAGCAGAGCTCCATGGTGCTGAACAGACAGCTCCAAGAGGCTCATGTAGGATCACTTCACACAAACAATCAGACACAGGCAGCCCGCAGGTTACCAGCTGGCTTCAAACAGGCTACACCAGGGCACAAAATGTTCTTACACTGGTTGTTTGCCAGAACATCACCCCCCACCCACCTCTGTGCCTCTTATCTTCCTCTGTCACTTCCTCATATGGCCCCTGTTGAATCTAATCTGCAGATGCGATGTCTTTATAGTTCATATTTTTAGTTTCTAACCTTTTGGATGCCATAAACCGAAGGAGAAAGTTCAAGGTTCCATTCAAACTGCCAAACATGAGTACGCCTCGACTAAAAACGGTGCATTCAAGGCTGCAAAAGCCCTCCAAAAAGGCTGGATGGTGTTTGTGTTATATTACGTCTGACTGTTGGAGCTGCCCACAGCTTTCTGCTCACATACCCACAGTGCCACCAGTGTGGCAGGAACAGACCACAGAGCGGTGCTTCCAAGAACATGGAGCAAGTGGCGAAGTCTGTTCTCAGGCTGCACTGCAGGAACGAACAGCAGAGGCAGCATCAAATTATCATGTATATGAGTACCTGCCCATCACGTCTCAGCTCACAGTTTGCTCACATCTCGTCAGACATGCACTCAGTTTGGTTTTGTGCTTTACCTCGGCTTTGAGCAGCCTTAGTTTTCAGCTTTTGCAATAACTCTTAGCTATTTAATTACAGGATGTGTGTGATTAAATTTAAATTCAGAGACAGTTTATTTTGAGACTGATCTCTTTTACTGTATTACTCAAGGCTCCGTCTCCAGCTGAGTTTTGGAGTAAATATAACCTGATGGAAATTTGTTACACCTGCAATAATACCAACTATATTATTTATACTTGACATGTAGCAATTATAGACCATATTTCTGCAATGAAGAATGTTTAACATGTAATTTATTCATTGTACTAAATCATAAAATGACCATGATATGTCCTCAGACATGCTTCTCTGGTGTCTTTTAGAAGGAGTAGATGTTCATAACAGTTAAAATGAGCTATATGTTAACGGAGTCTGGCAGGAATTAAAGCAGGCATCACTGATTTCCAACTCCTGAGTGTGTATTTTCACAGCAGTGGGCTTTTGTTTTCTGGATAACAAGCTTAGCTTTACATCAACAACTGACAGTTCTAAACAGCTGATCAACTTACTCATCGTCACTTGTTGTCCAATTATAATGTCGTGCTCGTCTTGCTCTCATGCTCAGTGTCCCTGCAGCCTTCAGGCAGTCAGCCTGAGCTTCGGGTCTCAGGAGACGGGAGCGAGGGAGAACAACTCACCTCAACCATAGTAGCATGGTATATTAAATAGGCTCCAGTGTGGCTTCAACTCGCTATTTGGACTGCACTACTCAATTTTGAACTCTAGAGTCTTACACATTGCTCCTACAAGCTTGGATTTGCTCATTCTTTTGATTTGCGACTCACACATAGAAAATGTTTGTTTAAACTCCTGCTTCATAGACAGTCTTGTCCTTTCAGACAGTTAATTTCACAGTGAAAACTAATGTACAAAACAAAATGAAAATGCAGTATTAAAGAAATTTACTCATGCAAGACAATCCACCACGCACAAACACTCATCCACACATCCACACAAAGGCTGGCTGTATAATAGTTATCTGAAAAGATGATGTGAGAGCCAGTCCTTTTCATATTCAGACTAATGAACCAGAGGCTATAATTTTACAAAAATGCATTTATGTAAGACATAAAACACTCCAGAGTACCCTGGTCGCAAGTTAAAAAGTAAACACTTGCTCAATAATTTGCATGTTTATTGAGGTCTTTTTTTAAATTGGAACTACTGATATTAATCTTAATTTTCTATGTATTATAGTTGGTTATCCAGCTTACACTGTGCTGTCATTTTATTTGCATGCACAGGAAAGAGTCTTGTTTTTTAACACTAAAGAAAAAAAAAGGGATTCATTTACACAGGTACACACAAGGCCAAATATAGACACTGTAATGTGTCTACAGTCATGGGCTTCTCTTAATTATGAAGCATCAGCACTCTACAGAAGTTAGCCAAACACCAGTTGTATGGAGAGAGATAGCCGTGATGTGTTTTTCTATCAGACATCATCACAACAGACATCTCCTGCCCCAACCATGAGACCATTCGCTGCACCAGCAAGCCTCCATCACATAAATCTACCATCTTAATGCAGCTTAATGATGCTGTAGCAAAAGTTTACTTCATCAGTAAGCAAACTATTGGACCAGAGGTTTGTGTTTTATAAGTTTCAATCTTGTTTTTTCTATGTCACTCTAAATTTTAGCAAAAATCAGCGGCGGTCCCACACTGATAAGATGCCACTTGTGGAAAATTACAAAGCTGGAATATTGCACACTTGTCACAAGCTGACAGTTCATAGTTTCAAGATAAATACTTTAACAATACCGTGGACACAGAGGCTGGTTTAACTCAGACTGAAGCAGCTCTTATTCAACTTGATGAGTGACTGAGTGATGTTCATTGTATTAGACTGGCCCTCAGTGATTATCTGTCACAATGTTTGGGTTGTTGGCAGCACGTCACATAAAGTATCTTTCCATTTTGATTAACTGTCACATTTGTCTTTATAGCAAGTAACACAATGTGTTTGCACGTTCCACATGTGTCACTCTGCTTTGTGCACAAGTTGTCAGTTGGGCCTGTCTGTCTGCCTATCAATGGGATGCAAATAACACTTATTTTTATTGTGAATTAATCAATCAATCATTTATCTTTTAAATTAATAATTCAAAGCAACATTTCAATCCTTGTCAGGCATTAAATTAAAAATTCATCCTACGGGCTGTAATAAGCAATCAAACAAGCAATCAAATCACAAACACCTACCCTCAATCATTTTTAAAACACAGACATAAATGAAACATGAAATATAGCTCCACCTCCAACACAATGGAAACCTGAACATGGAGTTAAAAAAAACAAACATTCATCAATAGTTAGTTTAAATGGGGGACATGGGCAGAAAGAAAATTTTTTTTTAGGCACACTAGAATCAAAACAATTTAGCCAGAACATGAAAATAAATGTAAAAGTTAATGATTAATGTCTCCACAAAGTTGTCAGAAAAACAAACAATGTCTAATTGTTTGTTATATAATTAGTCAAAAAACAAAATATGCAATTTTGAATTATAAAACTATAGATGCACGATAAATATCAGCCAATGTCTGTTGACGTCGATATCAGTGTTAGCTGATAAATATGATTCTGATTTGACAGATTAAGTCGAAGCGTTTAAATAAGATAAAATGCTCTATAAAAGCCAAAGTATATTTGTGAAGTTTTTTGATGAACTGAACATTTGAAGAGACAGAACTGTTCTTTGTTTTTCTTGTACCAGTGATCTCAGTTCGTTCAATCAGAACTATGGGATATTATGAGATATTAGATCATCCATCTCTGCTCACTACATCTGAGCCTTTCTTACCTTCAGATGTGCATAAACTACAGATTATATGAAAGTCTTTTTAAAATACAAAACTTGTGTGAACATATCAGTTATCTTATTGGTATCGGCAATGAGAAGCAGGTGATTATTGGTTATCATCGTATCGACTGAAAAAACTCCATATCATGCATGCCTATAACATAGAAAATTTAAAAAATATTCATATTTGAAAAGCTTTAAATGTATTTTCGTCATATTGAAAGGTTCGGCTCCACATATTATCATTCTTCTGTAGGAGATGAAAACACTCTGGTGTATTTGTATTTCTTTAAAGCAGTCACAAACATCTTGTGTGATGCAAAGCCCAGGATGCAGCAACGGTGCTCCTGTGTCAGGGTGGAACTTGTTTGGGTGGAACATTTGCATGTTGGAACGTGAGCCCTGACATTAAAATGGCTAGATCACCACAGAAGAAAAGGTAAAAGCTGATAGCATGTTTGCATTTGTAAAATTAGCGACCACATGGCAACTTGCTATTTTTAGTGTGTAGGTTGCTAGCTCGGACATTGTTGTCGTTTCCCATAGCAACAGGTATTTTGTAAACAGTAAGATGCAGATAGCGGATGCTTCTTGAAATAGGGCCTATGACGGGCTTACACCCACAGTCTACATCCGGTACATCAATCTAATCAGTCTAAAACTGTCTGAGCATTTTCTTTAGTTGAAAAGACATTTGAAAAATAACTTTGGTAAAGGCTTCCATGAAAATATACATTCAGAATTGGTTCAAAGTGAAAGTTTTTTTTTCTCCAGTTATTTGAAGACATTGATTGAATGTTCACATTTCAACCATTTTTCTGTGGAATTTTACAACTGTGACATTTTTCATCCCGCACAAAGTGCAAATAGCTTATCGTCAAATTTCTCAGAAAATGATGGCAGAAAAAAAAATATCATCACACTGGAGTTGACACCCAGTTGCCTGAATCAAAGACCTGTGTCCAGCCCACTCAGCCACCACAGCATCTAAGTGATGCTTTCTTTATCTTTGCTTCACCTGCCAGTGAAATATGACTTTGGTGACAATATCCCGTCTCTTTCAACTGATAGCTGAGCAAATTATTAGATTAAATCATTTGTTTTTTGTAACCATGTTTCAGCTGGTTGAAAAGAGTTTAAAATATTGAATATCAACCAATTTTCAACAAGATATCAACGTGGAAATCCCAGTTAGTGCTCACTGGGAAGCTAAATGCCTCAATAATGGCTGGAATGTTCTTAAATCTGGTGCATATATATTTACGATCCCCAGAGGAGGAACCCTGATTACTTTGTTTATTCCTTGACTTTGCCATTAATACCACCAACCATCTCTAAAATTAGAAAGAACAGTCCAAAAAGATTAATAGTACTCTCATAGCATATGAACATTAGCATCAAACATGGTAACTCTTTTAGCTGTTAACTACTAAAATGTAATCATAAGGAAATAATCATACCTGAAAGTTCTACTTTGTGGCAAACTAATCATTCTATGCATTTTATCCATCCAACAATTTTATCTTCTACTGTATAATGAGCATTCATGCCTTGATTAATGACTCCAGTGGTTAACTGATTATTAAATTTGCAATTAATTAATTTTAACTAATTAATTTTGGTACAGGCATCCTCTCTTGACCTTGAGATCAGTGACAAAAAAAAGTCAACACAAGGTCCACTTACAAGCTTTTTCAAATCTTCAACGACATCTCATCATCATCAGCGAAGTGGATGGATAAACTAAACCATTGAGGCTTGTTTTCAGCACTAATCTCTCTGTAAAAAACACTTTCACCTTGTTTTTTATTTCAACTCAATCTCATTGGCTAATATCTGTTGAACAGACAGAAACATACAACATGTGACACCAAATTAACTCTCGTCAGTTTCGGTGTGCTGGCCAGTTGTTCTGCACAGTCTGTCCTGTTATATTAAGCGTGTGACAGATCATTTAGCCTCAGAAGAAAAATGGTGCAGTGTTCATTACCGTGCCTCCTGAACAGAACACACACGTGGCCTCATTTATTTTGTGCGAGGGCATTCACATAACCATACGGGACCCGATAAAACAGACATTTCACTGCCACCAATTTCTTCGCACTTCTCTTGCCACTTTTTCCATCCTCCACAGAATCATAAAGATCAAACAAAAACACGTCGCTATACACCATCAAGACTTAAAAGGGCATCTCAGCTCTATTGATTTCACAGGAGTCAGAAGCACTTCCAGTAGATTCCCTGAGAAGGGTTGAAATTGTATGAGAGGCTGCAGCTACAAATATTCTCCAGGTCCACATTAATTGGCTCAGGGAGGCAGGGAGCTCTGGAACAGTATCATCAGAAAGGTTGATGAGGACAGAAAGTTAGATGGTTCTCATTTAACACAGAAAACTGCGCATTATAAAGCGAGGGATGGTAAGGCGTAACTCTGCATTATTAATGAGCTGTCTTCATTTCAGTGCAGCTCAGAGACATGCAGTGGTTAACATTAATTACAAAACAAGTCTTTTTGGGACGTTTCCCCAGTGAGACCCATCTGAGACGCAGAGAGATGCTTTTATTCCTTTAATAGAATAACTCAGGAAATAATGTAATCATGCATACATTATGGAAACATATGATATCTGGTGTATGCAATTAAACAACCAATTGTGTCAGTTTGGTGGATATGAAATATCTCAACAGCTTTTCTCATTATAACTTTAGTGATCTTCTGACTTTTCCTCGAGGACCACATCGAGGCTCACATTTATGTTCTGAATGAAAAACATCTAAAACTGTGGTGATCTCTCAACTTTTCCTGTTGCGTCATCAACAGGTCAGTGACATTCCCTTCCCCTTAGCCTTTGTGATAATGCTAAGTAGCATGCTAACATGCTAAACCAAGATAGTCAACATGGTAAACATGCCTACCGAGCATGTTAGCATTGTCACAGCTCAAAGTACAGCCTCACAGAGCTGCTAGCATGCTAGCTGCAGACTCTTGTCAAAGGTTGCTGTTGCTGTGTGAACCAGCCATGGTCCTGAAATGATCTACATGCACAAAAGAAGGATAACAAAGACTTCAAACGCAGCACATTGTCATATGAAATTAATATGGAGGCCACTGAAGTCAGCATTTATGGTTTCATTTATAAATTGATGCAGTGGAAGTCAGTAAATTCATGAGAAGATCGTAATGAGGACGAGGAGAAAGAGAGCAAGATTTTTAATCATGACTGTTTGTGGAGCAATGGTTGCTACTCCTGTATGGAAGTGTGTGTGTGGATGAGGAATCAGAGTCAGGAGTGGTGGGAGTGTGATGTGAACAGCTTCAAAGAAACACATTTCATCCAAAAGTTCAAGATGTCAAGGAGCGACTTAACTAAACCTGTCAGCGTCAGGTTTTGCGCCAAGACACTTCAGACATAAAAGTCAAATGACATGATATGATTCAGGTATGACTGTTCATAATAATGTCACATTGTAAAAAATCTGATCTGTACCTGATTTAGGAGCACATGTGAAAGTGGCTCATATTGAAAAGATCAGATTTCATGTACTTTGTGCTGATCACACTGTCATGGAAAAAAAAACAGATCTATATCACAAAAGAGCAAAAAAAAATCAGATTTGGGCCACAGTGTAAACATACCCTAAGTGTTAACGTAGCCGAAGAGTCTTGTTTAGAACTGAATGGTTCCCTGCGAAATTTTTTAGCACTATGGATCAGTTTCTTATGAGTAGGGTCCCTGTTTTGTGCATCATAGAAACTCCACGGGGCACCTTTTTTTGAATTTATCTATAAACCCAACTTAACAAGTCACTTTTTTTTATCATTAGATTTGAATACATTTACAAAATGTTCATACTAAACAAAAAACTCACTGACACCATATTTAATTTAACTGTAGAATAATAAGAAAAGTCAAGACTGACTGAGAGATTCCAGACATTCAATGTGCGCAGACTATGTGTCTGTATGCAAATGGCTCGATCTACACCGAAACGCGTGACATAGTGTAGTTGGTAAGTTAAATTTACCAAATCCCATGGGAAAAGCAGCAAACACATCTTTCTTAACATCAACACCTTTAAGTGCGGTTGTTTCTTCTTCTTTTACTGAAAATATCTCATTCAATTTATTTAATACTGACACAGTAGCGGGTTTGACAGAAACAGTTCCACATCAGCAGCAGCTATCTTGGTTGTTTACAGAAATACCTTAACAGCCAATAAGGTTGCACTCCTCTGCACGGTCATTAGATAAACAGATGTGATTGTCCCAAAAAGATCCAGGACAGGTGCAATCTAAACAGGAGGGGGAGCAGATATATCTGCCAGAATAAATGAAACAAGAGCTCACAGATTCATCTGGTTCCCAGGCTATAATGGAGGCATCATTATACTCATCATTAGGTGGTGTATAGATGTAGGTTTTAGGAAACAGAGTTGTCAATTATGTCATTTGTGCTAGAAGCAGTATTTGCTGTAGGTCAAGCAATAAATGAATGCCGACTTCTATCTGGTTTTTCACTCCATGTGTCTTGAAAATAGTGAAAATCTAATTTAATTTGGGCTTTAGTAGTTCAGATCTATCAAACTCACCATCAAAATAACTCTGTCATTCTTAGGACATTGTGATTCTGGAAATATCCAGCAGCCAGCAATCCTTCGCTCACTCTTAAAGATTGCTGGCTTGTTAACTCTCCCCTCCACCTCCCTACCTACCAGGGATCAAATCCTGTCTGAGCTCTCCCTCCTGCGTGTCTCCCCTGTTCTGTGTCCTTTTGTACTTTCCCACCATCTAAGTGAAGAGTAAAACTACTAAAGAGGTTTGTGGACTGTCCGCTCTCCATTTATAAATATCCTTGACTGTCACATTGCTGGAGGCGATAACTGTAAACCCAGGAAGAACTTCTAAGAGCTCCAGTGTTGATGAAAATTCAAGAAATCTCCACGTATGTCAGCTAAGGTGCTGCTGTAAGACTTCACAAATAGGCGATTAATGAGAGTGGAGTGCAGAGACAGGACATAATCTGCCCATCGCGATGTCACAATGTTATCATTATGAAGGGTTATAAAACATTTTTATTCTAGCTGCCACACAGATGATACTCCAGCATTACAACGAGCCTTTACAGACTTGATGTGATGTGTTCATCTGCAGCTGTTTGTTCCTCTTCAGAAAATGTACCGTCGATTTCATTTGATACTGAAGCAAGAGAAGATTCACAAAAACAGGGTCGCACTTTATTGCACAGTACACCAATAACGCTTAACAAGCTGTACTTTGTATTAAATTGGCCAAAAACTAGAAACATCACGTTCTTTATTATGCAATATTGGACCATTTATTAGACCTTTATTTGATTTTATTTGAGGATAATTAGGGACACATTACAGCAAAACTGTACTGTAAACAAAAGTGTATTTTATCCTACTATTAGACCCTTATCAGAGGTTATTAGAGGGCATTAGGGACACATTACAACCTGCCTCCTTCTTTGATTAAACCACATTATCTGCCTACACTATTACATTAAGTCTGTACAGTCGCTTATAGACAAAATATTAATCTACTGTTATAATTTTGGCTTTTGTTTAGTAGATGTGGTTCATATTGTTTTTAAATGGGGGAAGAAGCAGATATGTGTGATGACTGATTAAGACTTTCACAGTGTCACAATCATCAAGAAGCGTTATGAAATATTTTTATTTTAGCTGCCACCCAGGTGATACTTCAGCATCACAAAAATCCTTCACAGACTTGATTCATTGTGTTCATCAGTTGAAATCATCAGACCTACATCTGTAAATCCATCAAAAAACAAAAAAACACACAATATAGGCAGAATAAGCAGCATCCCTCATCTGAGAATGTGCAGTTTAGGATTTCAGAGGCTTTCCCATCTGTCTGAGTGTCTTTATTTCAGTGTCCGCGGACACTTTCCCGTGCCACATGTTAATGTGACAGCTCGTAGCTCAGCTCAATTCAACGTGTTATTGTTCAAGGAGAGCAAGTGTCAGTCATTTCCCTCCGCAGAATAAACCATGAATAATTGTTATTTCGAGAAAAACAAGAGCCGAGTGTTGAAATGACAGCGATTAAATAGGTTTCGGTTCAAGGTCAAATACATTATGCGATTTCTTTCTTGCAGTTTTGCAGGACTGTATTGTCCTGCTATGAATCTATTTTGATTCTATTATGCGGCTGAGGACAGGCCCGATGTTAGGAAGATCCTCGACTGCGAGACATGTGGCTCAGTCAAGTCTGGATTTTCAACCAATTTGTCTTCGATTAAATTAGAAAAATAGATGCTTGATTCTCACAGCGCCAAATTGTTATTCACCTCTGTTCCTCACCTCGCTGAATTGGCCACAGGATTGCTGTATTCGTGTGGACTGCTCTTTGTTAACTCTTAATAGACTTTCAAGGCGGCAGGCCTCTGTTGCTGGTGATTAATGATCAGATGTCATCACAGCTGTAATCTAAGTGAGTGATACTTTAATAATGGAGCAGCCTCTCCAGTGCAGACTGGATCTAAACTGTCATATCAAAACGAGGAAGATGCCATTTTTAGGAAGTGCTGTGGCACAGACATTATGAGAATCACGCAGCATAAGAACATTTTCTCTGCACAGTCTACCTGAGTAATACAAACTGTTAATGGGTTTCGACAGCAGGGAAGCACATCTGTGTGTGCTATTGGCTTTTCAGGACATTTAAGGACAAATGGTTTGTATGAAACACGATTTCTCCAAGTTGGTTTCTAAAAGCATGGAAAGAAAGTTTCCAAAAAAATATCTGAAAACCCACAAAGCAGTGCTTGACTCATGATTTTAAATATAAAAAATACTATTAAAGGTCCAGTGTGTGGGGATTTATTGGCAGAAAATGGCAAGAATTGAATATAATATTCAAAAGCATGTTTATATAAGTGTATAATCGCCTGAATATAAGAATTATTATTTTTTTACCTTAAGTGGGGCAGCTGGCTTAGTTCAGCTGCAGATCACAGGATCAATTGATTCCCACCTTCCCCTGGCTACATGTCGATGTGTCTTTGGAACTGACACCATACCCTGGTTCTCCAGCCACTGAGGCTGCAAAAGCCAGTGGCTTCCCAAATTTGTGGTCCCAAGGACAAATGGTGAGGGTTGCATCAGGAAGAACTTCCAGATAAAGACGAATGCGTTTTTGTTACCTCAGAGTGAGACATTTATATCTACAGAGGGACGAGGTTCTCTTCCATGGCATCCATCATGTTGCACCGCCATGTCTCTACAGTAGCCCAGAACGGACAAACCAAACATTGGCTCTTGAAAATCATAAATATTAAAATATTTGAATGTTAAGCTGGGCAACACTGCTCAAAAAAATAAAAAGATAAGATGTTTAATTTCAGTCTACAGCGATTACAATATTTAATGACCTGCTTTTAATAAAGATCAGGAGAAAAAAGTTAGCTAACCACTTTATTTTGAATTCAACCACTTAATTTATCAAGTCGGGTAATAATAATAATAATTATAGCTGCTGCGCAGCAATGGTCGGGGCCGGGCGATTTTAGGCGAAATTAGGCAGTTCTGATCAACAAGCAGAGTGTAGGAAGACAAAAAAAAGGTGGCATTCTAATGTGCATTTTACATCAGTTGAGGCTTGAATCACAATTTCTGGCTCAAGAGGCTCTGCTGTATCTCACCGAGCTAATTAGCAAGAGTCAACTCTGTGGTATATATGTTTAAAATTTCTTCTAGCTCATTATAGGAATTTTACAGCTGCAATGATTAGTCAACTTTAGTAGTCTCTAACCCACATAGGATGATGCCTGTACATAGAACTTTCACATTAGCTGCGATTGGAACTCACAACCTCTGAGACTGAGATCCGTCTTTTATCTCGCTGAGCTAACTGGCAAGTGACAGTTGATGTGTGGCTTTACATTTTGACTAAGCCAAGGATCAGGGTGCCAGACAGCAGCCATCCATGCCATGGAAAAGCACATTTCAAAGTGAAAGTTCCAAATCTGTAGCACATACAGTTGATTTGCTGTGAATTTTCAAAGTTTTGAAATTTAGGCTTGCTGTAGTGTCACCATCAGGACTATTGTCTTGTGTTTCAGGCATCTTAGGCTGCCTGGACCCTAATTAGTATTATTGGTAACACCTGTATTTGTCCTACTATCTCATGTCAAGATGACTGCCACACACTGGCACTACACTAGC
>JAJHUR010093641.1:0-15491 GCA_027495735.1 Lutjanus campechanus | reverse complement strand
CATAAAATGCCTCCATACTGCTCAGCTGGTATAATCCATGTCTCCTAAAGTCCTGCCATGCAGTGCAGACACTGCCACACCAGACACGCCCAGTTTAGATGGGGTGCATGCGCAGGTGAGCGTGGCTCCATGCTAAGGCTCTACAGTGAAGATTTAGGTTAAAAACATGGTATAAATTATGTCTTTAAAGTCAGCTTGGCATGTCAGGACTTTAGGAGCCTTGGATTACATCAGACGAGCAGTATGGGGGCATTTTATGGGGTTTTGTTGTTGTTGTTTGTTTTGTTTTTTTATGTTTGAAAAGTGGTCAACATTCACTTTAATTGTTTCGGAGATTCTGCAATGTTGTTTTCCTTTCCAGCATTGTTTTGTAGACTAAAAAATCAAATCCGACCTTCAATCAGCATGAGGATGAGTAGATAATGACTAATCATTTTTGGGTGAACTATCCCTTTAAGACATGTTGGAGATGCCAATATTATCTGGGTTTGAGGGGCATTCTTTGGACATATGAATTTGGGGCTTTTATCATAGTTTGCAACACATGCCCTCTTGCCTGTTTACGCCAACTTTGTGTCAATCAACCAGCAGTTTGCAAGGCTGGAGAAAACATGCATACACAAAAGGAAAGGCTGTATTTCTGCACAAATGAAGAAGCTAACTTACCTTTAAATATTCTAATACACTTGGATATCAACAGGCTTTTGAATATTTTTTGTATGCTTTAGATATGATATATGCATGTAAACTGGGATATTAGTATAATAGTCCATTCATTGTATCTTTTTCAGAATAAGAGCAAAACCCAGAATACAGTGCATCTTAACATAATCAATGAATCAAGAGACGTATCAATTCTGCTCACATGAAAATGATGTATTAGCCTAAATCTTAAACCTTGAGTGACAGGTTCTCACTACGCTGTACACTGTGGATATTAGAACATACAGAACATGTTTTTTGTAACTGCCCTGCAGAACAACAGATATAATTGTACTTGGATCTGAAACCACTATTGCCTTAAAAAAAAATCTTGTTTGCCAATGTGACACCACTGTAGTTAAGGTTTGAATGGGTTTAGACACCAAACAACTGGGTAAGGTTTAGGGAAATAGGGATGTTAGGGGTGACTAGTTTTAGATTTTATTTTGAACATGTTACAAAAGTACAAAAAAACGTAATAAATGAACTTAAAAGCAAACATTCAGCTGAAATACATTATTCATGTCTGAAAAGGAGCAGAAAGAAGTGGTTACTTATCAAGTCCTACTCTGAAATGCTTGAGTATTCCTCTTTTCTACCCCAATTTTTCACAAAACACGACTCAAAGCAGAATAAAATAAACAAAACTGCACAAATCAAAATCAACAACACATAGTGTCAGGTATTCTTACTTTGCTAGTTGATTAAATGTTGCTATCCTCACTAATTGGCACCAGAAATAAAAGTTGGTTGAACTAATTATTAATATTTGATTCATGTATAAAACCAGTTACACAGTCACCCACCATTTCCCATCCTTCCTGTGTTAATGTCTGGATCTAAACCAGCAAGATGAAAGTAGGACAAATATGACATCTCATAAAACCAGCACAGTTTGGCAGTATTTTGATCAAAAAAGAAAAAAAATGTATTTAGGCTGTGTCAGATAAACTGGAACAAACCACTTGACCGGAGCAATACATAATGCATGGACGTCAACCTGCATTGTGAACAGGCTGCTGGTGCTATAGTTGCACTGCTAATAACAGCCACATTCAGCAAACCAACCATGACATCGCTTACCGCCCCAACCTGCGTGCTCTGCAGGGAACTACAGGGGAACAACATTTTTTGGTTTAGGTTAGGGAACGATTGTGGCCATGGTTAAAAGAAATAATTGTTGACTGTTGGCAGGAAATAACAACAAAGAACAATGTTTTGTTGACCCATATAACCACCCCAACATTCTCCCACTACAGAGGGACTCTATAACGATTATCCCCTTTGTTCCTAGTGGACCAGAGTCATAATTCCTGCAGCCGCAAGAGAACTTTGTCACTTGTATATAAACATGTTGTTTGTGAGCCTCTGGTGAATCAATCAATGCTGTCATTTTTCTTGGGAGGACACTTTCACTATATTAAACTGAAAGACTACAAGCCTTTCCCCTCAAAAGATCAAAAGATGCTACACGAGTGACATAATAATTGTAATATTTTCAAGTCTCTGCCCTCATATTTGTCATGGAGTAGTTGAGCTTTGTGTCACTGATTCCTGTCCCCATCCACTTCATCATTCCATCCTTTTAATTACTTCTGTGAATATTCATGCAAGATCATAGCTGGAGCAATCTTCTGATATAGCTGATGCATTATGAGTCAGATGTTTAGTACCCAGTGAGTAAAGGGTACTAAAACAGCTTAATCAAGTGCTCTTGCTAAGGGCCATAATTGTACTCTGTTTATGTGCCAGGGTGCTCTTCTCTCCCCCTCTCTGAGTTCCTGTTATCTGGAGTATTTACACTGCAGCATCGCTATGTGAGTGATTAATTAAAATGCTGTCGCTTTTTGCCCAAAACAACACAGCCGTCGAGACGGCTCAGTTGGAATTGATTTATTGAGCTCTGCTTTTGATGCTATACTTTTATGTGTTCACTCTATGAGAAGCTGTGATAGAGTATACAGTATCATTATAATTATTATTATACAGAAACACTTGACTTGTCGCTGATGAAAGCACGTCTCAAACTGTGCCTTTCAAAATAATTTGCACAATTAGCAAAGCCGAAATGATTAATATTGAATGTACTGATGTAAACAAACAGCATCAGCAAAAACTAGAAACTTCTCTAGTGTCTGTGTATTAAAAGGCTTGTCAATCAATTTTAACAGGATTTCAGGTTCCAACCTTATGTTTTGGTTCTGATAAAAAGGCTTCCATTTGTTTATTACAGATTGTGCCTATAATGTTTTGATAGATTTCAGATAGTTGAACTTGTCGCTCCCCATAATCATACACCACGCTCAAAACAGCAGAAATTGGTGGAGTGATGATAATAAACTTTACCAAAAATGCATTAAATACTGAGACCAAAGACAGCTGTTATAAGGAATATGTGTGAATTGTTATGTACCATTTGCAGAAACCCATTTCTTTGAATTTAATTACACTATTTCTCTAACGCTAGTATAAAGCATGTGGAGAAAATGCTACTGACAGCCTTCCCTGTATGACAAAAGCCAAGTTGAGCTTCCCATGAAGCCAGTATTACAGGGAAATAACTATGTGAATGTGCCGTGTGCAACAGTCATGTTTAAAGCCATTACACAATTTTACCCTCTACTAGAGCCCTGGTTTTAAGTAAGCAAATAGAAAATAAGCCAAAAGAATGGCAGCAACCTTTCTAAACCCATCAGTCTATTTCTTATGCAGCAGCAGGCTGTCGTGTTAGCACTGTGCAAAAAGCACAGCCCCATTATTTCTTTCAAAGAGACCACTGTTTTCAGTCCGAACCCCCGACATGTCCACTATGCAGCAGAGCTGTTGACCTGTGCATATTAAAACCACAAAAATTCATAGCTGATCTTCTATGCAGGGTTATGTGTCATTGATTAGCAGCGTGACCATCAGCACATGAAGTTTATGATATAAACCAAAGAACAGGAGCTCAGCAGCTCACGAGTAATAAGGCGACAATCCATTCTCTGTATTACAGTAGACATGTTGAGCTTTCCATGAAGCCAATATTACAGGGAAATAATTACATGAAGAGGTTGTGTGCAAGGCAACAATCATGTTTACATCCCACAGCAACACAATCTTAGCCTCTATTTGAGACCCAGGTGTACAATGCAGCAATAAGAAACCTCCACAAAGGATTCTTCACAAACTATTCCTCACGTCCTCATGCAACAATAGCATAAAATGTAATACACATGTCAGACTAAAAGAAAGCAAAAGTATTTCACAAGTGCAGATAGAAAGCAGCAACATAGCAAGAATGTCTAAATAGCAAACCCCATAACACTGCAAACAACCAGATATGTGGGATAGCAAGAAAACAGCTAGTCCAACATTAGCAGTGTCGCTAGCTGGACTGAACACAAACAAGATTTTGGCTCAAGATGTATTAGCACAAGCATCAAGAACTTACCTCGGCTTGGCATTTGTTTGGGAAAGCTCACGTTGTGGTCCTATGAGAAAGGCATGAAAACCCCACTTGAGTGGATGACTACTAACACAATTCTTTCTTCAAAAGCTGTCCTTATGTGATATTATGGGACCATTAACAGACCAGGTTTATCATGCAATGCTAGCTAGCTACATGAGGAGCAAAGTTAGCACATAATAATGTGGCAAACAAGAGCGGGATGAGTGCTTTGACAACTTAAACATGCAATAATATATATAATATTTGACCACCTGGGGGCAGCGGAAACAGGTTGTGAACACAGCATTGACTTATCACCACCACCACCCTAAGCTGATATGACAAACTAAATATGCATGTTACAGAGAAACATTAGCATTTATTTGGAGTCGGGATAGCAATAAAACAGCTAACATTAGCAGTGTCACTACCTGCACTGAACAGAAAAAAGAATTTGGTTCTTACCATTGTCTTGTAATTACCAAGCATCATGGTCCCATGGTTTTTTTTCCAAGACAGGAAACGCCAGTCAAGGCACGTCTTTGACACAGTTGGACAACCACCAACACAATTATTTCTTCACAAAGCCATCCTGAAAAGACATTACGGGATTGTTAACAGATTAGCTTTCTTATGTACTGCTAGCTAACTATATGAGGAGCAGAGTTAGCAAAGGAGCAAAGTGAGCAATATCAAACAAAAGAAGGAAGTGCTTCGACAGCTTAAACCTGCAAAAATTTATTTAACTGAAACAACCTGTGAACACAACATAGGCATATTGAAGTTATAGTTCGTAATGTTGGAGAGCTAGCAAGATTTGAAAGTGGCACCTCCTCTAAGCTCCACCCCCATCAGTGCTCCGTCCAAAACCACGCCCCACGTCGAGTAAAAACGCTCAATGCTCCGTGCAGGAAGCACGGAAGTCTTTTTTTTTTTCACAGATCCTATAAGTTAGATAAGCAGTGTGTACCAACGACCGGCTTACGCCGACAGAGAAGCTCATGTCTAGCATTGAGCTAATACGAGCTACAAAAGTAGCTAAGTTGGCAAATGTTACATATTTCATGAAAATAACAAATTCCCCCGAAGCAAAACAAATAATTACCTGTCCAACAGAAAGACAGCAACCTCTGCATCACTTCTCAGGCCCTTCAGATGCCTCAGTTGTCTCCACAGCTCAAAGGCTGCACCGATGTTAACTCTGGTTTGCCCTCTAGCTTTATCCAGAGCCTTTTTCGTCGCAGCCTTCTCAGCCTCCGGCTTTCTTTGAGTGTTTAGCGGGGCGAGCTGATACAAGTAACGCTGGTGGTATTTTTGGCAGCATTTTCCCTGCCATTGTACCTTTATGAACTTATTCTCCTGCTAACTTTGTATCACTGATGAGGAGTGTGCTGAATATTTCCGGCAACGGTGAAACGAGATGAGTGCGCACGCGGGGAGGAGGGAGGGACAGAGGGGGGCGTGGGCAGGACGAGACATGAAGGCATCTGATTGGTTCTTTCCATTCAGACCGAATGGCAGGGTTTGGTCAAAGTTTTTACAGGCCTAGAGAAGACAGAGGTCTGATTCTTTTCGTTCCTTTTTCTGAATTCATAATGTATTGACTACTCTCAGGATGGAAGGACCATTTCACCCAGTATAACAAAAAGTGTTTCTGAACAGGATTACCAACTATAGCTTTGATATTGATTCAGCAGTTACATTTTTAAGTTTAATATTTAATATTTCAGTTTAACAGTTTAATATTTCATTCTCTAAAGACAGTGGTTACTGGACAATCAAACATGCTATCATGATCTGGACTAATGGTTATGTCCTTGTTTTCTTATGTTTCAGTGCTTGTGTGCTTTTGTATAGTATGTTTAGTGTAGTATAGTTTAGTATAGTATGTATTTTAGTACGTTTTCCTTCAAGTGCTTGGGTCATATGGTTATGTAATTGTTTTACCAATGATGCTTATGTTCTGTTGTCTTTGCTTATGTTTGCAAATATTTTTTATTTACTTTTTTTTCGTCAAAAAAACAAACAAACAAACATTTGGTGTTGTGTTCATATATAACTGGAGAATGTGAAACAGCAGATATGCAGGGCAGCAAGAAAACAGCAAACATTAGTGTTGCGTAGCAGACTGGACTGAACAGAAAAAACACTTTGGCTCAAGATGTATAAGCATTAAGCACTTACCTTAGCTTGGCATTTGTTTGGAAGGAATCAGCGTCATGTGACTAAAATTGAAGCACATCTTTGAGTTAACTGGATGATCACCAACACATTTATTTCTTCACAAAGCCATCATGAAACAACATAATGAGCCTGTTAATAATCTAGCTTTCTTATGGAATGCTAGCTACATGAGCAGCAGAGTTAGTAAACAAGCAGACAACAATGCAGTAAACAAAAGTGGGAAATGCTTTGACAGCTTAAACCTGTTATAGCTGATTTTCTTGGCCACTTTGGGGCAACAGAGACAAGTTATGAACACAACATCGACATATCACCACCTTTTAAGTTGATGTGACAAAACTTTTAGCCAACTGTTGCTTATTTATATACCCAACAGTTACAGAGCAATAATAGCATTCATTTGGAGACTGTTTGAATGCAAGTCCAATATTCACTCACCTTTTAACTCTGTTTTTGGTCTCTTCCAACCTCGGAGGGAAATTTCAGGCTCTTTGCTGCTAAAGTTCCTCTGTGTTCACCAGCTATCCCTAACTTTGTTTGTCTGCTGTTTGGTGCAGAGCAGCAGGCAGTGTACCGTGGGTTTTCCCCAAAAACAGTTGTCTGTTGCAACCCAGAAAACCACTATGACAACAAGAATGACCAGAACAGTAAGGTTGGCCGGTGAACAGACAAGAAATGAGCTAAAACTAATTTTTAAAGTGAAACAGAGGACTAGTTAGGACTGCTCACTCACAAGGCTTGCTTACAATTGTTAACGATATCAGTTACACCTGTGCTGCACACTGTGTCAAAGAAATTAACTTTATACACTACTAATTTGTTGTAACAATACATTTTAGAGATTTTTTTGTTTGTTTGTTTGTTTGCATTTTCAGTGAAGTACGTAAGTGTTACTGCATGGATGTCAAAATGGTAGTAGTGGTGTGGTTATATTTAATTCAGCTTCATTTCTAAGAGTTTGCCTGATTGGAGGACAAGGGAGACTTACATTCCATTTTAATCATATATCTACATTTCTGTCTCATCTGATAATATTTTTATGCTTTTTGTTTTTAGGGCATTTATTGTATTGCAATATTGTAATAATTTAATTTTATTAAGTGTGCTCTTCATATTTTCAACAGTGGTAATGATTTAAATGTGAATTTCCAAATACCAGCCTTTGAGAGAATTTCTTTGCTGCAGTTACGACAAGCAATTAGTGTTACATACAGTATGTTTTATAAGAAAGATGGTTTTATACAGTGCAAAGTTTTTAGAAAAAAGACATTCTAATTAAAACAACTGAATCTTCTATTTAAGCCTCAGAGCACTGTCTTCATAGTGTCTCATTACTTGCCTTTTATATTGTTTCTGTGTTCATTTTCTGTGATGCTTTTGTTTTCTCTTCACTCTATATGCAATTAAATGTGCATAAATAACAAAAACAACTAGGGACAACATAAGAAACGTCATCCTCATCTGATGTAGCAGAGCTGAGGTAGTAGAAGTAGCAGTTGCCAAGGGAAGTCAAATCTTTCTCCTTTCTGTTCCCTAACCTGAATAACGGATTTCATTGCCCTCATAACTATAGAGGGAGGCTTAGCTCATTATGGTCCATAATCCAATCTGTGAGCTCCCTGAATTGGAGGTGGAATGACATATCAATATTGTCCTTGGTAGAGAGAGAAGGTGGAAATGGAACAAAGTGGTGCAGAGAAAATGTTAACAAAACCACTGTGAGGGAGAAAAAACAACATTTCTGGCTGTAAGTGAGCACCAGCTGGGAATACAAGGTACAAGGTTGTAGCAATGTTTCCTCTGTACACATTTGGTTTGGCTGGTCCACTCCTGCATAAAAATTGCCACCACTGCTATAGAAATCTTATTAATGCTGAATACTCTGAATGTCATTAAGTAAAGCTCTGTTTTTAGAGATTTTAGTGCAGCCTGAATTCAAAAGAAATAAAACAGGAGTCAAAAATCCAACCAGCTGTGATGCAAAAAGCCTGGAAAATATGGATGGAACAACTGAACAACATACAGCATAAGTTGATTCAAGGTTATCCTTAGGCTCTGTCTGCAGAAATACACCATGCATTAAAAATATTAAAAGACAAATCATAACTTCAACACCATATAGCACCGGATACACTTGAAAATGGCACAGAGATGTTCTGCCAAGCTGCAGGCTGTGTCAGAAACATTAACTTTTTATTGTCCTGTGACATATATGCTTATATATTCATCTCATTTCCCCCCTGACTGTCAGGGGCTTCAGAGAACATTCATCAGAGTGAGCAGTTACCAACAGTCCCCGTATACCCGTGGCAGAATCTAACATAATCTGACCTGATGTGGGAAAAGATGTTTTGTAAACAGATTATGTTTTATTAAAATTTTATCAGCGTTTGCATCATTTGCCTTCTCGCTATTTGGATCAAAAGATGCCAGATGCCATGGCTGTCAAGTGTCCCCGCCCACAACAACACAAATAAATCCCATCCACTTATGATTCAAGGTGTTAATAATGGATTTTATTTCATTTTATTTTTGCGGAATATAACAAATTACAACAAAACACTCATTTTATGAATTTTTGTACTAAAAGCATTCAATTAAGCTCCCTCAGGTCAAAAGGCTGCTATTTGTTCGACTGAAGTTCCCCTTTATTCTGCTGGAATTTTCCAGTACTTTCAACTTTATTTGTTTTTTTTGAGTATTTACTCGCTAATAGGTGATTTAATTGCTCTAAACAAATGATATCTTTCTGAAACACATTTCAGCACTGCCCAGTACCCACATCCTTGAACAATGACAAGCTTTCAGAGAGGACAGAATTAAAATTCAAAGGAAAGGCGGTTCATTTTAGTTCCAGGAACCGCTGTGTGAAAAACACTTGACTGATTTTAATCACATTCTTATTTATTTCAGCTTAGAGCTCGGCATGACTTTTTAAAAGCCAATGGTGATTTTCACTGCTGTTTTCACAGTGCAACAGCACCATCTAGCAGGTCTCTTCAGGTATTAGCTTTGCTCACTGGAGCCATTAGATATTCAGTCTAAAAGCCTTCATAGCACTGCTGGAATAGCAAACATTTATTTGCAGAATAGGTTTTTACTAAGAGTACTTTATCTCCCTGTCGGTTATACACTCCAGTCAGGATTACACTCTCAGGATTATTGTTGTCTACATGTGTCTGCACTGTTCAGCTATAAGACCACCAAGCCAGGAGGAATGAGTCATGGGATATGATTGGCATTTGGCAAATACAGCAAAATCTCTGTCTGAGAGTCATTGCAGCATTATTCTCAGAAATAGAAACTACAGCATAAACAACATTTGCATTAAAATGGCTTGAATCTTTGAGAGCGATGACCTTGCTCAGGAGTCATATGCAGTGACTTCCACTGCCAATATTTCTATATTTTAGTTTTTAATGAAACATTCTCTCAGACTTTCGACTCTAACTCAACTTTATTTCATGAAACTCAACTTTTTCTACATTTATCAACAGCACAAAGGGGTTTTGACTGCAAGAATGTATAGCCAACTAATAAAAGCTAAACATTTAGATAGGTCCTGTTCAGCATTACCATTTCTATAAGCCTTCGATCATCTATGATGTAATTGTTTCCTACACAAATACTAGCTGCAGGCGTGAGCCTCAGTGAAAACAGAAACAGCAGAGACACAGGAGGAACCAGTCCTCACAGCAGGTACTACTGTAGATTGTACTAAAATGCAAATGCTTCAACACTTTTATTTAAATAAAATGCAAATGCAAGATGACAACTTATCATTCCACTTGACTAGTAAATGTTAGAGTCGTGTTGATACTTAAACCTACAACAAGGAGTTTTATGATACATTCTTAATTTAATACGGATGCCCTATATGACCTGCATAAGGGAATGAAACCACAGAGAACACTGGCTGTTTCTATATACAGTAGTTATTTTAATGTTTTCCACTTGCACAGATTGTCCTTGAAATCAGATGAAACAAGCCTGTGTTTGCATTTTTCCAGGCAAAGTTACAATGAGTACTACATCAGCCAGTTAAAAAGAAGCAGGAGGAGATTTTTATTTAGATAATTTCATTTTTGATGTTATATTTTGTGGTTATTACGGTGAAAGCACTACCACTTCTGTCCACAGGGCCTCCAAAATAAAAACGATGTGGAAAAATTCAAATTCAAATTCAAATGCAAGATGACGACATGTCATTCCACGTGACCACTGGAATGTTAGAAAGGGTTAGGGGTTAAGGGCTTTTATTTGAAGAACAGTGTGGTCTACATTATTCAAGAGATGTTTGAGATCGATACCAAATACCTTAACCAAAACATTAAGATACACGGTGTTATGTGTGTCCTTTCTTGTTTTTCACAAGTTTCATGGCCATAGGTTCTAGGGGAGGATGAGACAAGCGGTATTCAGTTGTCTGCAATCTCATGGCTAGATGCCATGAAATTTTAAACACTGGTCCTTTAACTTAAGGTCTACTTATTTTTTTTGTACTAGCTCGTGGTCTTTATCTGAGGCAACTTTTTTTTTTTCTCAAACTAACATTTTCAAGATCATGAATTAATTATTATGCTAAATAATTATCTGTACTTCTAAGATTCAGTGACTGTGCTAAAACTCTCAGTCGCAGCTACAAAGCATCTGAGGAACCAATAAGAGATACTTGACACACATCTGACACACTGACGCGTTTCTTCATTAACATAAATTCCCATTCAAAGTTAAGAAGTTGATGTCTTTGTGCGGTGTTTGAGCTGCTTTTGCACAAGAAAAGCAAAGTCTACACAGTGGCCCATAGTCCATGACATCAATAGTTGTGGGATGTTCTCTCCCTCACATCGCTCTAATGAAGCCATTTATATTAGAGACAAATGTGATAATTCTCCTCTCTTTCTTCCTGTCTCTTTTATCAACTCCACTTGGTGCTGGTGTTTAGTGTGTATGTGTGTGTGTGTTTGTGTGAGACCATCATTAAAAATGTATAGCATCTCTCCAAACAGTGTCCTGACAAGCCACTCATGCTCATTGGATATCAGTCATTAAAATTTAGCGAAGAGGGGGCAAAGCGTGGCCTAGGTAGATATCAGGTTTCTCATTCAGGCTGTGTGTGGATGAATTTTTCAAAGTCCTATTACCTCTACAGGCACCACTGCTGATGTCTCAAGGCTGCACGCTCTGACACTGCCGTTGTCTGTCTCTGCTGGTATTGTAGCTGAGGCGTGACAAAAGCCGAATCAACAATAACAACATGAGTCTCAGGGTGGCTATACTGATTCATTTACTACTGCTTGTTGACAAGGCTGATTCTAAAAAAGGTGAGTTGCTATTTGTTATCTTGATGGAGCAAAGCTTAAATCTGATGGAAGTGCTTTATCTTGCAGGTACTGTATATGCAGAGAAAGTTGGACCTCAATTGTTCAATGTCAGCTTGTAATACACTTCCAGAGGTTGCTAGAAAATCATCAAATGAATACATAAGCAAGAAAAGAACAGTTGCACTTTATTTTACAGTACTCTAATAAGATGTAACAAGCTGTACTTTATATAAAAAGAGACAAAAAACTAGAATTCTTTTTAGACTAGGGGCACTTTACAGCAGAGCTGTACTGTAAACTAAAATGTATTATTTCCCACTGTTAGACCCTTATTAGACTTTATTAGTAATTAGGAACACATTACAACAAACTGCACTGTAAACTAAAGTGAAAGCACATATCTGCTATAGACACACCTTCCTTGGCCGCCCATATGGAAAACAATCGACTTTCGTTTACAGTACAGTTATGTTGTAATGTGTAGGTCGATTAAAAGGGCTAATGGTATCTAATAAAGAAATTATTTGTAGTTTTTCTTTATTTGATACAAAGTATGACTTGTTATGTCTTATTAGTGTATCTTTAGGTGTATGGTGTCTAATTATGGTATACCTACTGTCTAAAAACTTTATTTTACAGTATACTGATAAAAATATAAATAATACATTCTTTATAAGACAGCATTAAACCTTTTATTAGTCCCTTTTTAAACTTTTTTAGATGGTCATCAGAGACACATTATAACAGAACTGTACTGTAAACTAAAGTGCATTATTTCCCATTGTTAGACCCTTATTAGACTTCATTAGAAGGTAATTAGAGACACATGACAACTGAACAGTACTGTAATCTAAAGTGAAATCATGTATGTTATTTCACCATTTTAAAAGAATGTGTGAACAAGACCTGCCAAGCTATAAGTAAGCTGTTAGTTAAGGTATAGCTGTGTTTGTTTAGTGACTAATTGGGAACATGTTATTAAAATTTAATTTGACTTTTAATTTGACTAATTTTATACAAAGTGCAGTTTGTTATGTCTTATTAGTACATTGTAAGATAAAGTGTGACCAAACCATAACCTTTACTCTGTATCTTTTTCCTTTGAGCTGAAATTAAACTTTTGTAATTACGAGGTGTCAAATGTGGAGGAATCCTCTCTGCTCCATCTGGAAATATCTCCAGCCCAAACTTCCCAGGCCTTTATCCCTACAACATTGACTGTTCCTGGCTGATTGTGGTGGCAGAAGGTTCCTCCGTGCTCCTCACCTTTCACCACTTTGAGCTAGAGTACCATGCTAACTGCGCTTATGACTACATCAAAATCTACAATGGCATATCTGAGGACGAGGGGAACCTCCTTGGGATATTTTGCGGTGACATCTCCCCGCCACAGTTCACCTCGTCTTGGAACGTCATGTCCATCATTTTCCATTCAGACCGCCATGTGGCCTACAGGGGCTTCAATGTTGGCTATAGAAAAGGTAACTCCTTACATTTGATGCAATATGACAGGGATCAGTTGGCTAACTGCCTAAAACTTGAGATGCTTTTTTCTGACAATACCATAACTCATGGCTTTTAGTTAAAAATTCCTGACCTTAGAATCACTGGAGTACTTAAATCTTACCTAAACAGTGGAGGCTAAGAGTCTACAGCTGGAGCTTTCAAAGCCTGAGACTGCACTTGCTGCAACATGTCTGCGTTGCTGCCATATTGGACTTGGCAAGATTGGCCTGTGAACAAATGTGGACTTGAAGACAGTTATTTCCAAAAAATTAACATAGAGTTGGGGGAGTTTTACTAAAACAGGTCCGGACTAAATGCACACAATCATGGGCAGAGGAAATCTGGCAAGAGAATATATTGAGATTAGATGTTTTTGTCTTAATGTTTAAGAAAGTTTTGTTTAATTCAATACCTTCAATACCTCTCATCTTTTAAAATCATGGGAGCAGAGGTGAAAAGTAACACTATAAGGACCATGGACTATTGGTTTATGAACTGGATCAAAGATGCAAAGGATGGATGACCTCAGTTAAATTGTGAGCAGGATTCCCATCCAGTAAATACATGCAGACCCAACTCAAACAAAGTGCATCCATGGAATATAACTTGATAGTTAGTTTCTGGATTTAAAAAACAAACAAACAAACAAAAAACATTTAGATTTCCTCACACGATTTCAATGAGTCATGTTATATTTAAGGGTTTATGATCTGTTAATGGCAGCTGTCCCATTTACACATATTTGTTCACAGGCCAATCTTGTCTGGTCCAATATGCCAATGACATTGACATATGAGCCAAAGGCCAGTGCAGCATCTACATACAGTATATGTCTGTGGTTGTTCTCATGGACTGTCATCTATAGTGTTACTCCTTTTCAAAAAGAAAAATGCCCTCCATCCTCCTTAGATATGTGTGGTGGAGTCCTAACTGGCCTATCAGGTGTGATCTCCAGTCCAGGCTACCCTCATGAGTACAGCAACAATGCCGACTGCTCTTGGGCCATCCACGTATCCAACACCAGCGTGGTCACCTTGATCTTCTTGGACTTCCAGCTGGAAAACAACGAGGGATGTAATTTTGACTTTGTCGCCCTGTTTGATGGCCCGACAGTCACCCACCGCCACCTGGGGAAATACTGCGGGGGCGATAAACCCCCACACATCGTCACCACCTCCAACCAGCTCCTGGTAGTCTTCAAGTCTGACTTCAACATTGGTGGCCGTGGGTTCAAGGCCTACTATTACTCAGGTAGGAAACAGTGAAAATAAACGCTTCACACCGCTATGCAATATGAAGTGCTTTCAATATTTGACCACCGTTGACTGTAGCTGTAACTGCAGGAGGCAGAAATGGACAAAGAACTTTGTTCAGTTATCAACAGTGTCACATATTATTACTCTGTCAGGCTTTAGGGTTTACATAAAGCAACCTTTATTCGCAGAAATCCTATTCATGTGCCTATTCAGAAAAGCTGCCACAAAATCCAAGGAGCAGTCCACACTCACAGTTCAGACCTGTATACCTGCTGAGGTCTATAAAATTGCTGCGCATTGGACTTTAACAATAGGAAACAATGGGATCTGTGATTAGGCTGATGTTAGTGGTGAGAAGAAAAAAAAACACTTTACATTATGCTGAAAGTTTGAAACAACACACGTGAAAGACCTCAAACATGACACAAAAGATCCTGTCATCTGATGACATGAAAATTGAACAGTTCTACTACATCGCAAAGCTCTGTATCTGTGTAGAGCAGAGCTCGTCACCAGTCTCATACCATCACTTCCACAAACAAGAAAATAAGTCCACAAGGTGAAAGTCCTTGAATGGCTCAGACTTGAATCCAGCTGAAAAGAATAACATTGAGACAGCTGATCACAGACTGTCCCCAAGTCCCCTTGTCAAGCATAAACTGACTGGCAGGAGGATGAAAATCTAAAATACCTAAAATACAGTTGCAGAAGGACGCTGACACAGACAGTTTACTGGCTGTTTAAATCATTAATCTTCACTTTATTTAATATTTATACAGTAATGTTTTAACATTTTATTTTATGTTGACATGAAAAACTATCTACTTTTAATCAATTTTTAATTCAGAGGGCCACATCACCTACTTGCAAGCACTGCAATCTTTAAATGTCATGCATTTAAAGGAATAGTTCAACATTTCGGGAAATAGCTATTTGTTTTTTGCAGAGAGTTAGATGAGAGGACTGATACTATATAGTCACATAAGTGCCATAAAAAAGAATTAATCTGTAAAAGAATGAGAAAATAAATGTGGAAATATAATGACAAACAACAAAGGAATAATTATAAGTATTTTAGTTTACTTTCAC
>JAJHUR010093638.1:0-10614 GCA_027495735.1 Lutjanus campechanus | reverse complement strand
TCTTTAGACTGGGACTCATTCTGGTCTGGTGTGTCTTTAGACTGGGACTCGTTCTGGTCTGGTGTATCTTTAGACTGGGACTTGTTCTGGTGTATCTTTAGACTGGGACTCGTTCTGATCTTTAGACTGGGACTTGTTCTGGTGTATCTTTAGACTGGGACTTGTTCTGGTGTATCTTTAGACTGGGACTTGTTCTGGTGTATCTTTAGACTGGGACTCGTTCTGGTGTATCTTTAGACTGGGACTTGTTCTGGTGTATCTTTAGACTGGGACTCGTTCTGATCTTTAGACTGGGACTTGTTCTGGTGTATCTTTAGACTGGGACTCGTTCTGATCTTTAGACTGGGACTTGTTCTGGTGTATCTTTAGACTGGGACTCGTTCTGGTCTTTAGACTGGGACTTGTTCTGATCTTTAGACTGGGACTCGTTCTGGTCTTTAGACTGGGACTTGTTCTGATCTTTAGACTGGGACTTGTTCTGGTCTGGTTTATCTTTAGACTGGGACTCGTTCTGATCTTTAGACTGGGACTTGTTCTGATCTTTAGACTGGGACTTGTTCTGATCTTTAGACTGGGACTTGTTCTGATCTTTAGACTGGGACCCGTTCTGGTCTTTAGACTGGGACTCGGACTGACCTGACAGCAGGTGCACAGAGGGGAAGCTCCTCTCCAGTTTGACCAGCAGGACGCTGAGGAAGGACTCGGCGCTGAGAGCAGCTGGATCTGAAGAACTCTGATCGTAGACGACGACCTCCTGATCTGCCTGCAGCTCCAACTGCAACAGACGGACGGACGGAGACAGAACTTCAGTTGAATTCATTAAAATATACGAGACAGTTTCGTACAGTTTTGTCTTCCTGCTGTGAAGCCGCAGTTCAGAGTTTTGTTTCGTCTTCACACTCAGAACTAGAACAGGTTTCACTTCCTGTGAATGTTCACCTCCGTCTTCAGATATGAGTCAGGATGAAGACGGAGCATCAGGACAAAGTCTGGACGGAGGCAGCGTCAGGTTGAAGGCTGGTTGAAGCAACTAACCTTTATTTTAATTATCAATTATCTGCCAATTATTGTCACTGTTAATCTTTAGTCTATTCAGAAAACTTCTTGACCAACTTCATTTACTGTCAGAAATAAAGAAAAGCTACAAATATTTATATTCAAGTCCCTGAAATATTTGCTTGAAAAATGAACTGGTTTTAAAAATAGTTGGCAGTAAGTTTTCTTGATTGATTAATGAACTAATTATTGCCGTTGTGTGCGTCATGTGTCAGTGTGAGTCGGGGTTTCCTCTCGCTGTGTTCTGGCTGTTTGACAGCTCGTACTCACTCGAGGAAACTCTGCTTTCTTTCTTCACTGCACACAGAATTAATTAGAGCTCATAATCGTACGGAAAATGTTGCCTCAGTGATAAAACGAGCGGCGGCGCTTCCTCAAAGTTGTTATTCCAGTTTAACACAACACCACAAAAAGGGAGGAGCGGCCTCAGCGGCTCGCAAACTCTCTTTGTTAAATATATAAATACACTGAAGTGAAGTCAGACGCCCACATTCAGCAGGTTCAAGTCGAAATGTTTCACATTCAGACAAAATAAAACTCAGCTGTGTGGATTTAAACACAGAAACATATTCTGCTCTGACAGTATTAGTGTGAGTTATTGTGTACTTCAGTGTGTACATTCACTCAAACACACAACAAGCTCCATAAATCTGCTTAGAAATTAATTAAAAACTTTATAAGTTTACATTTTGTCTATCAATCATCGTGTATTTTCCAGTATCAACAGTCATCTGATTACTGTTTGTTGCCATGGTTACAGAGCAAACAGAAACAGGAGTTAATGTAGCGTGACTTTTCACGTCGGCCATGTTGGATTCATGATTTGACGACTGCCGCTGACACATTTAACGCCTCCCACCAGTCTTTGTTGTATTTTAGTGAAGTGAAAAGTAATGAGATGTTTTTGTTTCGTTTCCTCGTGTGGTTTCAGTCATGAGCTCTTTGTTTGTTTGACGTGAAACAACAAATAAAATCTTATGTCAGCAGACACCTGACTGACGACAAGACAACTTTTAAAAAGATAAAGTAGAAATAAATTCATCCTGAAAGAAATTCTGGAGCCTAAAAGAAAAACTAAAAATAAACTAAAAACAGAAAAGTAGTTTTGTCAGTGATGGTTTAGATCAGACCTTCTTCTTGGCCGAGTGCTGCAGCAGCTCGGGGATGTGGACTTTGTCCTGCTGCAGCCTCCTCTTCATCAGCTTCGAACAGTTCACATTCACCGCCTCCAGGATGTGGGAGGAGTTGTAGTCCACGAAGGGCCGGCTGTCGATCAGCACCACCCGGTCCAGACCCCCCTCCAGCAGGGCCACCAGAGCCTCGGCCCCGATGGGCCGCACCGCTCCGGGCCTCAGAGTCCCGGACTTGGACCATGATCCTGGTCCCACGGGAGGCTCCGACATGTCAAACTACTTCCCCCTTCTGTCCCGTCCCTCCCCCCCCCCCACCCCCCTGCTCGTGGTCCTCCTCCTCCCCCTCCTTCTCCTCCTCCTCCTCCGGGGCGTCCCGGCCGGCGGTCCAGCGCAGTGACGCAGTCTGGCGAGGAACCTCAGAGGATGAAGAGCTCCATTGTGTCGGTCGGGTATGATGTCATCCTGATGGCGCTTGGCAGCCTGAAACCCCGGGACGAGAGACACAGAGACAGAGAGAGAGAGAGAGAGAGAGAGAGAGAGAGAGAGAGAGAGAGAGAGACAGAGAGACCTCACTCTGCACTGACAGACACACACACTCTCTCTCTAACTGTCTCTGCTGTGTGTGTGAGCAGTAGTTAAAGTGTGTGTTGAGTGTTTTGGTGGCGTGCAGGCCGGTGGGGGCGGAGTCTCATTCACACCCCAGCAGGCGTGAAACAGACGGCGTCTCTTCTCCTGGACTGAGCTCTGATGACATCACTGATCCTGGTCTCCATGATGAACCGGTTTCACACTCTGGAAAGAAAAAAAAAAGACAGAGTCAGCGCTGTGATGGTCGGGAGTTTCTCTTCCCACAGTGAAAAACCCAAAACGACTGTCTTAATTATTTTTTATTAACTTTTTTTTTTTAAATTATTTGCACACATATTTAAAAAACTGCAATAAAATACAACAATGAAAGAAAAAATAAATGTGTCAGAAGAGTCGAGGCCACGGGATTCTACAAGGGACCGCCCTCCTTTTAGGAAAGAATAAAAACAAAAACAATAATACTAATCAAAACTAGTACTACAGTAATTTAAGGAAAACAAAAGAGAAACACAAACGATGCAAAGAAAAACTAGAAAACAGTTAATAAACAAAAGATCCATTAAAAACAAAGAAATATATAAACAATATGTGAAAAAACTGTCAGAGGCGGAGCTAAAAAACAAAAGATTGATCGTTTAAAATTAATTTTCCTTTTGTACTGTACCTGAAATATCCCTCACCAGCCCCAACCAACCCACCCAAACCCTAACCCAACCAACCCAAACACAACCAACCCAACCAACCCAAACACAACCAACCCAAACACAACCAACCCAACCCAACCACCAAACTCAACCAACCCAAACACAACCAACCCAACCAACCCTAACCCAACCAACCCAAACACAACCAACCCAACCAACCCAAACACAACCAACCCAAACACAACCAACCCAACCAAACACCAAACTCAACCAACCCAAACACAACCAACCCAACCAACCCAAACACAACCAACCCAACCCAACCAAACCAAACTCAACCAACCCAAACACAACCAACCCAACCAAACCAAACTCAACCAACCCAACCAAACCAAACTCAACCAACCCAACCAAACCAACCCAACCAACCCAAACACAACCAACCCAACCAACCCAAACACAACCAACCCAACCAACCCCAACCAACTCAACCAACCAACCCAAACACAACCAACCCAACCAACCCAAACACAACCAACCCAACCCAACCAAACCAAACTCAACCAACCCAAACACAACCAAACCAAACTCAACCAACCCAAACACAACCAACCCAACCAAACCCTAACCCAACCAACCCAAACACAACCCACCCAAACACAACCAACCTAAACCAACCCAACCAAACCCAACTAACCCAAACACAACCAACCCAACCAAACCAACCCAACCAACCCAAACCAAACTCAACCAACCCCAACTAACCCAAACCAAACCAACCCAACCAAACCAACCCAACCAAACCAAACTCAACCAACCCCAACTAACCTAAACCAAACCAACCAAACCAACCCAACCAAACCGATTTGGGAAATCTGATCGAGTCGTCAGTGTGGCAGTAAATGTACAGTTGCTTCATTGCATATTAAAGTGGTAAATAAAATACTTTTTGAAGTAAACTTTAGCTGCTGAATTAAATAAGAAATGGCTGCAACTAACGATTATTTTCATAGCTGATTAATCAGTATATTATTTTCTCGTTTGGTCTATTAAAAAAAAAAAAAGACAAAACAATTAATCGACTGACTAATCCTTATACAATCTTGTCAGTTGAAAATATGTGAAAAATAGATCCAAACATGTGAAAACAGGTTTGGATCCATTTTTAAACTAGTGATCAATCTGGCAATAGTTTTTTCACTAATTGATTAGTTGTTTGCTCCATAAATTGTCAGGAAATGTCCAAGAGGACGTTGAAGTTTTACTGTGATCCAGTGCTAATTTACAATAGCATGTGAATGGAAATTTCCATTATGTGTTAGCATTGAGCTAATGGACCAAGTGCTACATACATGTATAGATATCTCTCTCTCAGGAATCACTATACTTAAAGGAATTAAGGAAGTATTGATATTTATCAATATTTTTGACAACACTAAAGCTGACACAGCGCCTCCTACAGGAACTTTTATCAGCTTCAAGATCAAAACTCATCACATTGTTTCAGGACATTTTCTGCCTTTTATTAGATCTTTTATTTCTCAGAATTTATTTTCTCTATTTCTCTTTTATGTTTTTTTTTTATGCCATACTGCTGTTTTTAATTTTTCATTCGGCTCTGATGTATTTTTGTTTTTCTTGTTTTTAAAGTTACACAGTAAAACACTTTGAGTTGCATGTAATGTGTGAAAGATTCTACGTGAATAAAAGTTCTTGTTCTTATTTGATGAATGAGATTAAAGTTGTTTCAAATGAAAGTGAGATGTGAGATGAAACGTCTCCTGACTGTAGTTCCAGTTAATCGTCGTCCTCTCTGAACACTGACTGACTCACAGCTCTGCAGCAGGAATTTCCCTCATGTTGTAAAACCTGCATTTACACAGTCGACGACGGCGCAGAGAAAATCCCCAAACATGTTCGTCCTCCAGCAGCCCGCACACACACATTAACACACACACTACATTAACACACACACACACACACACACTGTGAGCCCAGAAAACTGACGAGCAGCTCCAAACATATTAAAAGTTTAATTCAGTGTTTGAGTCTGAACTTAAATCTGCAGATAATTCAGTAGAGTTCTCAGGTATCTGTACTTTGAGTTTTTATTATTTTTGACATCTGATCACAAATATCTGAACTTTCTCCTCCTCACATTTAATAAACAGACTCGTTTAGTTTTAATGACTCTGAGGTGAATTATTGATTATTGTTATTTTGCATCATTGTGCGCCGCCTTCAGACATCAAGACTGATTTTAACCTGAATGAAACAATAAGACAAAGAAAAGACGATTCAGTGGAGGATCCATCAGAGTTTATCACACAGGACAGACGGAGACGAGACGGAGACGAGATGAAAAATACGTTAAAAAAATACTTAAGATAAAGATTACATAAGACCAAAAATTACGTAACAAGACAAAAAAATACATAAGACGAAAAAAACCTATTTATCAATTGACAAGATTGTGACAGGATTAAGTAATCGATTACTCGTTCAGAGTCACTTTTAAATTTAAAAAAAGTCCAAATTCTCTGATTTCAGCTTTTTAAATGTGAATATTTTGTCTCTGACAGTAAACTGAATGAATCCTCCAGACGAGCAGCTGGAGCTCGAGGCTGCGTCTCTAACATCACGTTCCTCGTCTTCACGCTGTAAAACCTTCAGCGGGGACATTCCTCTCAACACGTCTGATCTCTGTCAAATTACTGCCTACAGACTCTGAACAGGTGGTATCAGATCACGACTCATCTGCACAAATAAAACTGTGTTCACAGAAAACAACATTTTACATCTACTGAAAATAAACAACCGCAGTTCGATTTCTGATTTTATTATTTTCTGCAGGTTGTTTCCTGGTCACACCTGCAGCAGGTGTGTTCAGGTGTGTTCAGGAGTTTACCTTGTCGGCCCACTCTGACCAAAGGTCAACCACTCAGCTGTGACAGCAGCCAATCAGAGGACTTTAACCCCTCGATGACATCAGTGACAAACAGGAGAGCAAAACCAACACGGATATAAAACTGATTTCATATCACAGAGAGACTGAGAGCACAAACCGGGTCGGAGAAATAAACTAAATATGATACAACATGATCATATATAAGAATATTAATTTAAATATATTAAAGCTGAGAAGAGTTTCTCTAAGGTTACCTGAGTTTAAATAAAAAACCTCCACAAACATGTTCATGACAGATGAGACAAGTTTACTAAAGAGAAAGTAGTTCTGTAGTTCTAGTAGATTTCTCTTAACTACAAAGAAAGTAGTTCCAGCAGATTTCATTCCACTCAAAAAAAGTAATTCAGGTAGATTTCTTTCTACTAGATAGAAAGTAGGTCTGATCATTTCTTTTTACTAAGAAGAAAGTAGTTTCAGAAATTAGTTCCAGGAGATTCTACTGCAGAAAGAAAGTAGTTCCTGCATGAAGCTGCTCTGTGGACGCCAGAGGAAGAATATGAACTTTTGATTTTGGGGTGAAGTGTCCCTTTAAAGGTTCCCTCATCTGCTGAATAAAACAGAACATTCATCTAATGAACATGAACAGAGAACCCTGCAGTGAGGTTCTGCAGCAGGTGAGATCTACCTGACGATCAGCTGATGTTCTTCACTCTCATGTTTATTTGCGAGAACATGTTTTCAGTTTTCAGACTGACCTTTAAGATCGTTTACACGGTTCTCACAGCTGAACAGTCACTTCCTCACAGGACACAATAAGACCCGTCAGTCAGACCAGAATCTGTCTCATCTCGTCACCTCGGGGACGCTTTAATAAAGACGTCAGTGAAACTACCACCGCCACCGCTGCTGAAAGTGAAAATAAAAAATATCCCTCTGATTCAGGGAAGTTTGGAGTCGTACAGGCTGCGTTTTGGTAAATTTATGACTGTAAAACATTTTTATAATCATGTAACAGGAAGTGTTTGACAAAAAAGGAGCAATATGACCAGTTTTTACTAAAAAATAGTCCCGATATGCATCTCACCTTTCACAGATAAAAATGTTTCAATGTGTGAGTCTTTGTTCATATTTTACAGGATTATTAATGTGTTATAAATGTGGAAGAATCCTTTAAACAACTGAGGATATCACATAATAAATATTATTCTGAGCATTTATCACTTCACCTCGCTGTCAGACAGACTTTTCCGCTCAAGTTAACATGCTTGTTAACTTAACTTAACTTCTCTACAAACCAACCAGACTCCAGTCACAAAATCAGTCCTTTTAGCTCACAGGACACAGGAGTTGTTGGTCTGCTGCTGCCTTGATTTGTTACTGTGTTTGTGTTGTTGTGTTGATTCAGTGAATCTGAACTAAACCTTTAAAACACAGAAGTCACACAGAAACACAAACACACCAACAGATGGAGGCAGCAGCAGAACAACAACTCCTGAGTCCTGTGAGGAAAGATGACTGATTTTGTCAGTGGAGTTTGGTGATATTTGTCTTATATAACAGTGGTTTCCTGTCTGACAGCAAAGTAAAGAGGTGAAAATACTCTAAATGTAGTGTACACTTAAACTGATACTGATTGTTTAGGTGTCTTAATTACACGTACCACACTTAATCTGAACTATCCCTTTAAGGGAAGTTACTGTCATTTATTTTTTAAATAAATTTGTTAATTATTTAGTCAGAAAATGTTCTTGTGATGTCTTCAAATGTCTTGTTTTGTCTGTTTAACAATTAAAAACCAAAAATATTCAGTTTACTGTGACATAAAACACAGAAAAACAGAAAATATAGACAGTAACAGAATCTATAAACATTTTCAGATTAAATGAAACATTGGTGTAAAATTAATCCTGTCACAATCTTGTCAATTGAAAAATAGGTCCAAACCTATTTTTCAACTAGTGATCAATCTGGAAATAATTTTTCCACTAATCAATCAGTTGTTTGGTCCATAAAATGTCAGAAAATGTAGAAAAATGTCCAAGATGACGTCCTCAAATGTCTCATTTGATCTTCAGTTTACTGTCAGAGAGTAAAGAAACCAGAAAATATTCACATTTAAGAAGCTGAAATCAAAGAATTTGGACTTTTTTCTTTAAAAAATGACAGAAAACAATTGTAAAATAGTTGACGATAAATTTACTAGTTGACATTAAATAAGAGGAGATTCAAGTGAAAGTTTGGATCCATTTTTAACAGAATATTACACAAACTCTGATGAGATGACTTTCTTCCAACTTCAATGAATTTATTTCAAAATAAACAGTAAACATTGTTCAAAAAATAGTGTTTAAGTTATTTATTTTATTTACTTTTATTTTAATGTTAACTCATAAAAACTATTTAATGAGTAAATAAGTGAATAAGATGAGTTTGCATGAACCTGTCGGTGTATCTTAGCAACATTCAGTCCATCAATCATAAACATGATCAAAAGTTACTATACTATAATTAAATAAGTGTATAAATCGAGTTATTTTAGACTTTTGTATTAAATGTCAAAGGTTAAACTTCAGTGTCAGCTGAAGAGCTCCTGTGTGTATTTAGACTTTGAGTCCATTTCCAACAGAAACACACAAATTTGGACGATTTTATATTAAATATAAATGATTTTATATTAAATATAAATGATTTTATATTAAATATAAACAGCAAATATTGATCAAAAATGAAAGAGTTTGGTGTTGTATTAAGTATTTATTAAAAAAGTCCTTTCATTTTAAAGGTTTGACCTTATTTCAGAGCAGATTCATGTAAACATGAGGTTTAACTTTAATATCAGTTAATTAAAAAGTTTAATACAGTCAGACAGATATTTTGATATCTGTGTATACAGATCATAATGCAGATTGGTGGTTATTGTTTGTTTTTTAGTTTTATAGGCAGAAGTTTTACCGTTTCAGTGTCCTGATGTAATTTTGGATTTTTAAATAAAGAATACTGTCTGATAGATCAATATTGGATTTTTTTTACTTCCTAATATCAACATGTGCGTCAGCCTCAATAATCCAGCACGAGTCAGGATGTAGTTTGTTATAAACTGTGAACATTGATGAAAAATTAAAGAGTTTAAGATTTAAAAAGTACTGTTAAAATAACGTTCTGCATCTAATGAAAACTTTTATTTGAAGGAACTTTGTCGTTACTTAAATGGAGGTTAATGTAAATGTGAGGTTTAACTTTAGTCTGAGTTCATATAAAGTTGTATAAACTATATTTAATGATTAAATAAATGTATAAGAGGAGTTTGGGGGAATCTGTAGGTGCACCTGGACAACTTTATTTAGATATTATGGCAGCATTTCATCGTTGTATATTATAAACAGCAGTTTGTTTAAGTGCAAAACTTTAACTTCTGATACATTAAATATGGTTTAACTTTAATGTCAGCTAATAAAAAGTTGAATACAGTATTTGATGAGTAAATACGAGTTTAGATTGAAGTTTGAATGTATTTGTGTGACATGTTTAGATGAAACAGATTATTATCAGCTTCTATCAGTATGAGTGTGTATGTTGTCTATTTTTTTTTCCAGAACATCCTGCAGGTTATTTTTATTTTTATTATTTTTTGGTTTACAGACAGAATTTAATGTATATCTGATCCTTTTTTGCATTTGCAGTTGTTCTATTTGTATTTTTTATTATTTATAGTGACTCATAATTATCAGAAACACCAAATAAACTTTACTGTTTCAGTGTCCTGATGTCATTCTGGATTTTATTAACAAATATCACCTGATAAATCAATACTGCAATTTTTTATTTCCTAAAATCTTTATCAGCCCCTAAAATCCAGTATCGTTAGAGTAATAATCATTTTAAACACTGATCATAAATGAAGGAGTTTGATCAAGATGGTATTAAAATAATTCATATTAAAATAACCACGAAAAGTCTTTTTAATTTGAAGTAGTTTTTGAGTTTCAGAGCAGATGAATGTAAATGTGAGGTTTAACTTCAGTGTCAGCTCATAAAAAGTTCTGTAAACGTTATTTAAACATTAGATTCGTGTTAAAGTTGAGTTTGGAGGAACTTGTAGGTGTATTTGGGCGACATTTTCAGACGTTACGTGAACGTTTGTTTAACGTTAGCTGGCTGTTCTCTGACATTTTGTTGGTCTGACTGACCGCAGGGCCGATTCCTCTCAAAACCACCGAATAAAGCGACATTTTCCCGCTTCGTGAACGTTCACACACGGTGTTAACGTCGCCTCGAACACACACAT
>JAJHUR010093636.1:0-13159 GCA_027495735.1 Lutjanus campechanus | reverse complement strand
AAAACCCTTGGAATACAAAAGGGTTCTTGGTAGAACCCCTTGGATGGGTTCTAGATGAAACTTTTGTAATATGAAAAGGTCTTTAATAAACCCCTCTAAATGGGTTCTTGTTAGCATCCTTAGAAGATGCAAAGATCCTAGAATCCCCAAGAAAGGATTCTGGGTTGAAGCATTACACCACAGGGGGGCTCTCTTTTAGAACGTCTCATAGGGGGTTCTGGGTGAAACTTTTCCCAGATGGTTCTAGTTATAACTCTTTATGTTGAGTTCTAGGTAGGTTCTAGGAACCTTTCAAGTGAAAGATTTTTCTCGCAACAGTCGCCTCAGTGCTCGCTCTTGCTGGGAACTTTGGTGTCACATCAAACATGTCCTGAAATAACTCTGTTATGATGTGGCGCTACATAAATAAAATTGATCTGAATTGCATGCATTCATAATCGTCAGTATTGGTTGTGTCTAAAGATTATTGGTATAATGGGATGTTTGAAGCTGTCAGAGATGCTAAAGAAAATGACTAATATTTCTAAATGTGGCTGCAGTTACTGGCAATCATAGTATTTGGAGAAGGTGTTTATATTTGCCTGTCGCTGTAATGTCCTGTAACTCTAATTAGATGCTGCACAGTAGGTGGTGCTGGATACATGACAGAATATTCTGTCAGACACAGTTTCAAGCTTTTATGTTCTGCTGCTCATTTTAAAAAACACAAGTATAAATTAAAGTATATAAGTTTGTGTGGCTGTGTGGGTTCACCCTTTGGGGGATTCTCGGTAATTTTTGCAAACCAAGTTCTGAATTTTAATCCCCCCAACCCCCACCCCACCCCCGCTGCCCAGCCTCACTTTGTGTGTGTGCAGGTTTGTGTATGTTAATAGAGAGAGTGAAAGAGGGTGGCAGAATTTCAATAAATAGCGTGACAAAAGAGAGAAGAAAACCGAGAAGTGAGATAAGACCTCAGAGAGAAATGAAACTGAGAAAGCTGTGAATTGTTCGTTTCTCTGTTGCATCTCTGGATAAATTGCGGACCTCCGGTGAACCTCAAATACAGACCTCAAAGAGTCGAGAGACACCTAGTGTGCGCAAACTGTAAGAGGAGATGATTTTACATTATGTTACATCAATGCTGTGAGAGTGTGTGTGACAGGAAGTGTGTGCGTGCTTGTGTGGGACAAACAGCAGCCATCTGCTTGTTTAATAGACTTTTGTTAAATACTGCAGCTGTGCTTGACACATACACACACATAATTACATCAGAAAAATCAAGCTATTTCACAGAGAGCAGAGTGGCTACATGTACATACCACAAAACGCATAGAAATGAAAGTTCATATTTTTTGGTTGTGTGAAGTACTTATCCATAGTCAGTGTATTACCAGTAGATGGCAGCCGGTACACCCCAGTTTGGTCAAGCAGCAGGAGTGACAGTGTAGGAAGCTAAGCAATGTACTGCTGTGGACAGCAAAACATATTTTAGACACCTGCGAAAGGCCCACCAAAAAAGATCAGTATCAGTGTAAGTGTAGAATATACACCAGACTCCTTTGCCAAAAACAGTATTTTTACCTCACAGAACATGGGAGCTGCTGGTCTACCGCTGCCTCGATCTGTTCATTTGTTTGCGCTATTGTATCATTTTAGCGAATCCGAGCTAACCCTGAGAGGAGACCTGTCTTCAAGAACGTCAGGCACAGTCAAGTTGCCTAAAACAGCATTTCTGACTACGTCCCAGCAGCTACAGCCACTGAGGATACAGTCTTCACAGGTTTGCTTCATTCAGTCAAATAATATTCAGTCCAACTGGGTTGGATGGTCGTTAGCTGATTTGCAAGTGAGCTAATACATCAGCTAGTGAGCTGTTCGCCACAAAACTAAGTAGCTGATAGGGGTGTGTGTACTGTATCTCACTGACTGAGACCGATTCGATACGTATCTCGATACATGTTCAATGATATGATATATCTTAGAAATTTCTAAATGGCCAACGTTTCGGTTCGATTCGATTCAGCTCTGTCACAATACGATTAGATAAGATGCAATACACGACAATGTGTAAATCTTTACATTTTGATTCCATTAATGCTATATTTGTAGAGTGCTATTAGCTGCAAAAAGAAACCCTGATAGTTTTACTAAATATAGTAACAGGAGAGACAGAGAGAAGGGGACATTACAGTGGTGTTCACATCTTATTATGAGTCTCATGTGTAAATGAAATTCTGTTGCCTAAATTTTGCAGCAAAGGGAGGTGCTGCTATGTTTCATATGAAGAGTGCTGTGGTTTTGATTAGTATGTGGGAGCAGTGATGCTCCGTGTTACCTGCTCTCCCCCAGTGACATGACGTCTCTGTGTATCAGACTCGTGTCTCTGTTCTCTGCTGTCAGACACGTTTTGCATAAATGATTTCTCATCTTTCTTATAAAACCCAAACTTATTCTACACTTAAGCGTTATGACAGTTTAGTGGTGTGACGCAGTACAAAGTCACTTCTGTCGCTGTTTTCAGCGCGGCCTGTTTTGAGCAGATGAAGAGGAGACAGAGGAGAAGGAGTAGGGAGCGCTTGTTTTGTGTCATCGCGGCAGCAGGTGCCCGGCGAGAGCGATGCAGGCAGAGGCAGGAGGAGAGAGCAAACGGAGGAAAGTTTTACCGATATAGGCTGTCTGAACCAATGCACGAGTGAATTATTACACCCCATAGTAGCTAATGTCACCCAGCAAAATCTGGTCACGTAGCAAAAGTGTTGCCCTTTCACAAAATCTGTCATTCCACAAGTGTCAGCTATTCTGTGTTGGATGTGCCCCGTCCCTACAAACGCAGCATGTCTCTGCAACGTTGTAATGACATCACTGCAACATTACAGCTGCAGGGCTACCATAGCTGCTCCTTTATTGAAATGTTGGAGTGGAACAGATACTATATGGTATTTTTGGAGCATCTATTCAAAGTCCTCTGCATGACGTTTCCTGTACTTTATATCATGACGTTGCTGCAATGTGGCAAAAACCGTCACACCATCTCAAAAAAGTGGTGGAAACGTTGGGACAAAGTACCGGCGACATTTAAAATAATGTGCTGGTGATGACACTGTGGAAACTGACTTGTCACAGTGACATGATGCAGAAACATGTCGCATAAAAGCAACAGTTAAGATGCATTAGATTTAGTAATAGCAGGCCAAAAACTAATTTAGATTTACCAAATATCTGGTGGAAAGTGATTTATATTTACTCATGGGGTGAAATTCATTTATATATACTAATTATCTGATCAAATTTAGTCATATTCATTAAATATCTTGGGCTAAATAATTCATATTTACTAATTATATGGGTGGAATCCATTTATATTTGCTAATTATCTAAGGAAAATTGATTTGTATTTACTAATTATCCGGGGTGAGACTTTAAGATTTTTTTTTAAATCATGCCTGTGTGGTGCCACAGTTAACTTAAGCTGGCTCAACAGATCACACTGCATTAAAAGAACAGCATGTAAACATTTATTATTATTTGTGCATATTTATGCAAAATGTCAAAATACACCAAAATAGAGAGAAGGGCTACAGATTATTAAATCAGATTATCTTATTAAAAAAAATATATTATTATAGTTTCTCTCATAATACTAACCAGCAAAGTTTAAAGTTAAAGGTTGATAAAAGCTGAAATGTGCAGGTGATCAATATTAATGCACTTGTGCATATAAACACATCTACAACACCACCAGTGGTCAAAAACCCTTCAGCCACCTTGCTCTGTTTCAGTGTCAACTACCTTACATGCCCTTCTTCACATCGTTCACAGTAATTAAACATCTCCGTTACTTCACATGCACCACTCATGTCTGCATTTAAAGCTTGCACTCATTACATGAAAAAAAAAAAAGAGGAGCCCAGACGGCACCATCTGCTTGTTAAATGTGTACAGTATCGTCTGAAACCACTGATGAGTCATGCTTTCAATTTTAGCAGCATACAAACATTACCATCCCTATGTGGTGAAGTCTAATTTTGAAATATTACAGAGAATCTATCACACAGTGTTGGAGATATATTCAATTTTTAAAGCCGGTAGGTTACATTATTAATTCATTACTTTATTCGTCTTTTTCAATTTCGCTCAGGATAAACAGAATACATAATAATAATAGTAATAACAGAGCGAATGGTCAGCTAATCAGAATAATCCTGGTGCAGAGTATTGAGTTATAACAAATATAAAAGGGTGACATGCCATGAGGGCTCCGAATGTGATCAGGAGGCTCTTGAACTGAATTCTGAAACATACAGGAAGTGAATTTAAGAGGGACAGATTGAGGGTATACGTGCTGTCATTGTTTGGTGTTTGTTAAAAGCCTGGCTGCCGCGTTCTGAACCCAACTGAAATCGTGCAATAAGCAGAGTCGATTTAACAAAGAGAATAATGAGTTTCAATAATTCAAGTGTGAGGAGATAAAAGTGTGGAGGATTTGCTCTACAATATTGTTAGGCAATGCTGCACTGATTTTTTGGCAGTATTTCTGAGTTGTAAGACGCGAGATTAACAAATTTATTAATGTGATGTTCAAAATTCAGATTTTGATTAAACACGACGCCAAGATTTGTAGCAGATGGCTTCATATTTTCTGCTTAATACTCGAGGTAAGAACTAATATTCTTAGAAACTTGGTCTGGGCCAGTGACCAACATTTTTGTTTTATCTGTTTTCAGCTGTAGAAATTTCTGTGACATCCAGTCTTTGATGGCCATAGGGAAACAGTGTAATGATTATTAAAGAGGGCTGGCATTGTGAATCCAAGAATGACCTTATTGTATCCCATAAGCCACTCCCTTCCCTGTCCAGACTGAGAAAAAATGATGCAGCCTCTGCCATGCTTATAAGATCCAGAAAATCCTCCATCCACTTCCACATCCACACAGGTTAAATCAGTTGTGTTTCCTAACTTTCCAATTCATGAGAATTTAGATGTTTTGTTGCAAAGCATGTCACTGGTACTGTGCAGATTTACAATGGATGCCACTGGGCTGAATGCCTAGACAGGATGTGGCTGGGGACTTAAAGCTCCATCAGTGTCCAGTATCTTATAAAGCACATTGTTACGGCCACCGCCGTGCCCATCTTGTGTGTGATGCTTTTGTTGTGTAGTTTAACTGTGTTTATTTCAGTGTGTGATACCCGGTCTCTGGTTGGCTCCAGCTGAAGGGGGTGTGTGGTCACACCCGCGCTATCTGGTTTGCTGATTGGTGTTGTCGTCGATCCGTCCACCAATCGCTGGGATGCAGCCGGGCCGACGCTATATAAGCTCGACGAGGATGGCGTTCGAGGCAGCTGACGTAGACGGCAGCTCGCCACATGTGCCTCTTGGTTTTGAACGAATTGTGATTTGTACTGTGTTATATGAGGCACTTAGGTTATGTGATTTAGGGTCTGGGCCAGGAGTAAGATTTAAAAACTGATAAAGTTCTCACACACCGGGTAGTTTTAACCTGTTTGACACACTAGGCATAGGGGTGCTGTCTCCCCCTGTATTTAAGTTTAAGCCGAGTAGGGTAGGATAGAGTTTTGTTTATTCGTTTGGGTTACATTGAACTTTTAAGCTCTATTTCTGGGAGTCCTCTTTTTGTTATATTTGTTTCTTTGTTTTGAGCAGCACCCACCGGCCCTACCTGGTTAGTCTGTATTCCCTCGTCCGCTTATTTGTCAAATTATTCATCCTTGTGTTAATAAATAACTTTATTTTATCAAGTACAACTGGTTTATGTTTCTTCCCTTTTTCACCACGAGCTAAGGGTCGTAACACACATGAATGTTGAACTACATTCCAGAAGGGCTTAACAGTTATTGATAATTAATCAATGAATGAATTATTACTGTTTTCAACCACTGGTTAAAGAAAATGCACAAACCCTAGTTGGGAGTAGTTTAGGATGAATATTTGATAATGCATTAAACATTAATGCTAACAAAGTAACTGATACTCTGGGTAGAATACTTTTGCTTACCAACTGAGCTAGAAAACCACTAATTTGAGGTCTGTTGTCAGATGTTAAAAAACATTTTTCAACATCAGTAACTTCTTGAGACATACAGGCCGAAAATAGGCCGACATCATCAGGATAATATTGAGCTGGCTAACTTGCCTAATAAGCCAAGTAATGTAGTGTTTATCACAGCCTGTTGCCCAAGATCTCGACCTCCAGAATGGCTGCCAGAAGGTGCATTACATCACCTGAAAGTCCCGCGTCCTCAGTAGCTGAAAGTCAAAGTTTCACACAACAGATCTGCGCTCAGCAGCAGCAGCTGTCATCACTCCCCTTTTTAAACAGTTTTAAACAGAGCAGTCACGCTCACACGGGGACCCTTCTGTATGCAAGTGACTAAACAAGACTGTAATATATTTTTTCAAAAGCACATCGTGCTTTTCCAAGTCGTGGCTTACACATTTGCAGTGAGCGTCTGTACAAACAGCAAAAAAGAGGACCTGTTGTTGACCTGTAGTCGACGGAGCATTCAGATTCAAGTTAAACAGCTTTTACTGTCTCTGCCTGTCTGAAAGAATAAAGGAAGCAGCAACCTGCAACCTCTTCTTTTCTCTTTTTCTGTTATTTTTTTTTTTTTAGCTTTCCTCTCCTCGGGAGGTCAGTGAAAGGGCAGTCACTTGTTTCAGTTTGGAACACCTGCCATGTTCAGCTGTTAGACCTTTGTGTGTGTGCGTCTGTGTGTGTTTGCTCGTGAGTGTTCGCTCTCTGTTGTGTCTGTTAAAGCATAGACAGTTATGTGCTAATGTTTTTTCTCTGTGCATCCTTTTGTATAAATCTGTGTCTGTGTGTGTGGATATAAAACAATAACCACTGTATCATGCCGTTCAGCCTTGTCTGTTGAGATAGAGTCAGCACCACCACCACCACCAATGTTTCTCTCCTTTCTTTCTCTCATTCTCACCTTTCATCGCTGTCTCACTCTCCATCTGTATTTTTTGGCTCTTTATCACCCTTTTTACTTATTTTACTCCCTCTATCCCCTTCTCCATTCCTTTAACTCTTTTTTTTATTAGTCGACACTATGCTGCATGAAACTATTTGAAAAATTCTCCTTGTTTATTACTGATTTTCAGGCATGCACGGATTACCAAACATTATCAAACACAAAAAACAAAGGGGTCATCAATTTCAGTTAAGACTATTTTATTTTATTTTTTCTCTCTTCATTGTGCTTTCAAATATTCTAATGCATTTCTTTCAATGACTGCTGTTAAAGGTGCTGTGACACTAAAAAAAACCTGCTGTGCCTTAAAGCCTCTTCTGATTCTTATTCAGCCTGCTCTTTTTGATTTAGTTATTTTCTTTTGATGACCAACATGCAATTATAGATGAAGAGAATTAGAGATTAGGACCAACATAGGCTGAACTGAACTTTGGTTCAACTGATTTTCTAACCTGAAAAACTGGGTCAACAAGTGGGTGCAAGTTTGGTTATAGGAATATATGTTATGTTTCAGTTCGAGTTGGACCCCAAAATGTGGAGACGGAGGCAAAGACAGTTTTTCAGTGTTTTAATTTCAAACACTGGCACAAAAAGCATAAGACAAGGGGCAGGAGAAGGCGGCGGAGGACGAGCTGGCGTAGCTGGCAACGCTGGACGGAGCCGAGCACGAGGTAGCACTGCAGCACAGGAGTTGAGTCCAAGGTACGGCAGGGAGACACACCGATAGCTGCACACAAATACAGAAACGCTTAGGAGCCACAAAAAACACGAGATTCACAAAAAGTCACAGGAGATCAACTGGAGCCGCTACTATACCGAACGAGACGGGATAATCTGGCACCGGAGTGGAGACTTGACCAGGCTTTTATGGCATGAGTGATTAACTGGATGAGAGTCAGGTGTGTCTCAGCCCCGCCCTCTGCCGCTCACACACTGTCGGGGAGAGAAAAGGGGAAAAGGGAGGGGGGGGGGGAAGGAAAAAACACAAAAAGCACACCACAAGCCAAACACCAAAAATAGGATCATGACAATATAAACTCCATCGGATGTCACAATGGAGTCCAACTGCCAAAGACTTGTCACATTTCTCTCTCAACATGTGTGCATGTCAAATAAATATATCTGGTGCACTCAGAACAAACTTTCTCCTGACTGAACTTGTAATAATGGACCAAAGTTTGAATAAAAATTTGCTTTTTTTTTTTTTTTTTTTTTTTTTTTTAGTTCTAGTTTATAGAACTAGAGAAGTCCATGACAGACTTTTAAGTGGTTTTTGCAAAGCTTGGAGGTTGGTTCAGGGTCATTATTCTTCTACAGTATGAATCCTTCTCTGCAAATAAGCAAACCAGAGGGTATAGTGTGTCTCTGAAGGATACAATTGTACTTCTCCTTGGTCACATCCTTCTGTTCCTGTCATAAATATCAAACCTGGATTCATGAGTAAATATGACTTTTTTTCCCCCTGTCATCCACTTTGAAATGCTGGTTTTTCTTACCCCAAGTGTTTGGCCTTTAATCCCCTTTAGAGGCACGGTTTTGAAACTGCTACTCATCCTGTGAGACCACTACAGGACTTCTTTTGACAGTCCTTTTGCTGATTGGAGTTGTTTGTTCTTTATTTCGCAAATTCTGTGATTAAGCTGCTTTTCTATCTCTCAGAGAACTAAGCTTGACGTATTGATCTTCTGGTGGCGTGGTCACTTCTGGTCTGATTGTGCTTTGTTTACAACTGATCCCATTTCTGCAAAGCGTCTTAGAAACCTTTAGTCTTGCCATGATGTCACGCTGAGAAAGCCCCTCCTTTGCTCAGAATGACAATCTGAAACTTGAGGGGCAGCCATATTTATAACAGCTGAACACTGAGGATACAAGGAAATCTGATCGTTTGTACAAAGTGTAAGTTGCTCAATGCCATAAAATTGCTTAAAGGGGACCTATTATGCTCATTTCCAGCTCTATATTTTTATGAGAGTCATAAAGTAAATTGCTTTTTCAATATCATCATTAAAGGAGTAATAACTAAGACCCTAACCTTAAAAAAAATGAGTCCAAATAGCGAGTTGGAGCCATAGACGGTATATTTAATAGGTTGAGACACTATTTAATAGACAATCTATGGTTGAAGTAAGTTGAGGCCAATACGAGCGCAACATTATAAAAGAGATGATGAGTCCTATACTGTAAGTTGATCAGCTGTTCATAACTGCCAGTTGGAGTTCAGTGACTGCCTGCCAGACTCCATTAACATATTGCTCAATTTAACTGATATAAACATCTACAGCTTCTGAAAGATAATTCAGGGTTTTGTGAGTGTGTTTTGTACACAAGCACAGTTCATGAGTGAAATTAAATCTGCAGAATTTTAGTCTGAGTTGAATTACAGCATCTGACAGTGAATGATAAAAGGGATAAGCAGAAATTTAATTTTTAACATTTTATTAATTATGAAATTAGTTTTTGTGGAGTAAGTCCAGGTTTGCTCTGGGATTTTTTGAAAACCATATATACAACTATAAAAAAAAAGTTATGAATAAATGTTAAATTTACTATATCCGTACTTTGTACACACTCATTTCCCAATTACAGAGTCAAATTCTCTACTCTAAAAAATCCTTTAAAACTCCTCCTTCAAAGCTACCCTAGTTCTGGCTGTTTATGCAGTGCTGGATTATGAGAGTGTCTGTCTTTCCCTCTTTTCAGTTCCATTACATCATTTTTACTTCTGTTAGCTGTCTGGTTTAATATGGTGTGTTACTGCTTTGATGTAATTTTAAAGGCTCAAATGAATTTTTGAATTATATTGTTAATAACCATTTACTATGTGGTTGTTTGTCAAATTTTGCAAATAAGAATAACTGCTGAGTGATAAGAGTGTTTTTAAGTGTTATAGAGGCTGTTTTGCACAGATGTAATTACAAGTGTACCTTCACCCTTTGGTGTGTCTTGGGCACAAAAAGTTTGAAAACCACTGCTGTATTATACACTGCCTGGCCAAAAAAAAAGTCGCCACCTGGATTTAACTAAGCAAATAGGTACGAGCCTCCTATTGGATAATTACTGCATGGGCGATGATCTTTCAGCTGGCAACAAGTTATTTAACCCCAACTGGTGCAATGAGTTGCTTCTCATTTCCTAAACAACCATGTCGAAAGACACATCCTGTGGTCGTGGAAAAGATGTTAGTCTGTTTGAGAAGGATCAAATCATTGGCATGCATCAAGCAGAGAAAACATCTAAGGAGATTGCAGAAACTACTAAAATTGGGTTAAGAACTGTCCAACGAATTAAATACTGGAAGGATAGTGGGGACCCATCGTCTTCGAGGAAGAAATGTGGCCGGAAAAAAATCCTGAATGATCGTGATCGGCGATCACTTAAACGTTTGGTGAGATCAAATCGAAGAAAAACAACAGTAGAACTCAGGGCTATGTTTAATAGTGAAAGTAAGAGCATTTCCACACGCACAATGCGAAGGGAACTCAAGGGATTGGGACTGAACAGCTGTGTAGCCTTAAGAAAACCACTAATCAGTGAGGCTAACTGGAAAAAAAGGCTTCACTTTGCTAGGGAGCATAAAGATTGGACTCTGGAGCAATGGAAGAAGGTCATGTGGTCTGATGAGTCCAGATTGACCCTGTTCCAGAGTGATGGGCGCATCAGGGTAAGAAGAGAGGCAGATGAAGTGATGCACCCATCATGCCTAGTGCCTACTGTACAAGCCTGTGGGGGCAGTGTGATGATCTGGGGTTGCTGCAGTTGGTCAGGTTGAGGTTCAGCAACATTATGTGCTCAAAGAATGAGGTCAGCTGACTACGTGAATATACTGAATGACCAGGTTATTCCATCAATGGATTTTTTCTTCCCTGATGGCACGGGCATATTCCCAAGATGACAATGCCAGGATTCATCGGGCTCAAATTGTGAAAGACTGGTTCAGGGAGCATGAGACATCATTTTCACACGTGGATTGGCCACCACAGAGTCCAGACCTTAACCCCATTGAGAATCTTTGGGATGTGCTGGAGAAGGCTGTGCGCAGCGGTCAGACTCTACCATCATCAATGCAAGATCTTGGTGAAGAATTAATGCAACACTGGATGGAAATAAATCTTGTGACATTGCAGAAGCTTATCGAAACAATGCCACAGCGAATGCCTGCCGTAATCAAAGCTAAAGGCGGTCCAACGAAATATTAGAGTGTATGACCTTTTTTTTTTGGTGGCGACTTTTTTTTTGGCCAGGCAGTGTAATACATGGTGCGCTGTGCACATATAAACTTTGGTCCCTCATCATTTCCTCTGTGTGGTGCCTGTGGTTGCTATGGTCACATGGTGCCCACCAGAGATGTGCAAGCTGCCGTTAGACCCACAGGCACAAGGATAAAGCACGGATCAGGTGGGTCGGTTCATAAAAATTAACATATCAGCTTAATGGCAGGTGGGTTCAGGGGGGTGAAAGAATATATTGTTAATGACAAAAATATTAATCATGCTCTCTAAAATGTGTCCACATTTTAAGCTTAATTTTTTGACACGCAGACAGACAGGAAATAATGAGCAGAATAGCCTGTTGCGGGGCCCTTTCACTCCACACTTAATCCATGTGCGACCCTATATGAGTGTGTTTTACAATTTGCATTTTAATGACTTTCTTATCTGTGATGTGACATTAGATTTTCACATAGTAAGAGAAAGTAAAAGTGTGCTTCAGCCTGTAGTTCAGTAATAAAATCAGCAGACCTACAGTGCATCTTCTCCCCAGACTGCAGCAGCTGCTGTCCGGCTTCACCTGCACGCTCCATGCTCCTTCACGCCATGAATTAAGGGATTATTTCAACTAAACCAGAGTTGGTGATTGTTGGAACAAGATTAACAAGAATAGAATAGAATAACAATCTGAGCCCATCAGGTACTAAAACAAGCACAAGTAAACAAGCGTCACCTGTCCTGTGCGCTTCGCGGTGCACCGGTGTGCCTGTGGCTCGCGCCTCCTCTCTGCTTCCATCATAGTTTTTGCAGTTTCTACTGATTTAGAGAATTGGTTTGTAAAGTTCACAGCCTGTCATGTGTTTGCATTGCTCTGTGTACAATGTTGCAGCAAAGCTCAACACAATCAAGCAAAAAAAAAAAAGCAAACTGAGATCGGATAACCGATGCCGAGCTTAATGTTTCACACCGGGAGAAGGAAGCGCTGCATGGCTCTGCCTTTGCTTGAAGAATAAATTTCTAGTATAATTTCACCAGAAGACGAAAGGGCCTGCACAACTTTTAAGATTAAGGAAGACTCCCTGGATTTTGTCGTCTTTTTTTCTTGTTGAGCTAAGCCTGTTTGCTAACTTGCTTGCTAAATGCTAGCATCAACTTTCACATTAATTTACAAAGTGACTCACCTCTTTGGTGTGTCGTCATGGTGCCTGATAAAGTCTCATGTGGTCCTTTATCTCAGCAGACGTTGCATTTAGTGAGACTTTTGTTTGGGCCTTTTCATAATAAAGGAGGGACATTCATCCTTTCCTTAATCTTACTGAGGCAGTCCGAGTCCCGGCTCATGTCGCCACACACAGAGACTTGAGACTTGAGTTGGACTCTCAAAAAAACTTAACCTTCCTCTTGTGTTAGCTTTCTTATACCATCTCTTATGTTAACGGGTCGGTTTCGACCCGTGTCTTAAATCAGCCATAAAATACCCTAAATTCAATTATTTATCATCCAATTTGTTTCTTACCTCTTGGTTACCTTGTTAGGCTTCCTTATCCATGAAAAGATTGCTTTTAATATATTTGTTATGACCCCTGGGGCTTTCTTTTGACAGCATACCCCTCATTTTTAATATAAAAAATGTTAAATGAACCTCAAGAGAATTATATAAATATATATAAGGTTGTTATGTTATCTGACTATTACTGGGGGGTATTAGAACACATCTCTTAAATGTTCAAAAAAAAAATCTTTTTAATGTTAATGTTATTAACTGTAGTAACATCTATGGTGTTACGGGTCAATTTCGACCCATATATATTTACTTCAAGAAAAAGGCAAAAAACAAGTCTTTTTTCAAAAATAGAACTTGAATACAGATACAAAATGAAAAGCAGAACTAGTAATCATGCAAAATGTAGATTTCCAAGGTCAAATAACAACCAACCAAGCAAACCGGACCAACAGAAATCAAGTACTAG
>JAJHUR010093635.1:3107-14633 GCA_027495735.1 Lutjanus campechanus | reverse complement strand
ACTCTGACCGGTCTGCGGCTACACAGCCCCATATACAGCAAGCTGCAATGCACAGTGTGTGACAGCTTTCTATTACAGCAAGCATTTACTTTTTAGCTATTTCTGCTACAGTTGCTCTGTGGGATCAGACCAGACAGGCGAGTCTTCACTTGAAAGGCGCATCAATGAGGCCTGGGCACCCATGACCCTGTCAACAGTTTACCAGTTGTCCTTCTTTGACCCAGTCTTGGTAGGTTCTGACTAGAGGTGAAATGGATCACAAAACTCATGGTTCTAATCATATTGGATCACAGTTTTGAGTCACAGATCGAATCATTTTTCAGATCAGCAAAAAAGAAAAAAGGTGGAGTTAGATTTAAAAACATGAATTTTATATAGTCGCCTCTCTCTCTGTTGTCATCACCATAGTAATGTCATGCTACAACTAACATTTCTTCTACTACTAATAATAATATACTACACAATAAAAAAAAGTCCAAATTCTCTGATTTCAGCTTCTTAAATGTGAATATTTTCTGGTTTCTTTACTCCTCTCTGACAGTAAACTGAATATATTTGAGTTCTGGACAAAACAAGAAGAACAAACAGGTCCACCTGTTTTAACATGTTTGGACCTATTATTCAGTTAACAAGATTGTGACACAATTCATTTATTAATTGATTTTCGTTATCTTCTGACATTTTATGGACCAAACAACTAATTGATTAGTGAAAAAGTTATTGCCAGATAGATTGATTGATAGATTGATCTGCAATAAATCATTTGCAGCCCTAATCTTGATGCATGTTATTGCAAACATATACACACGTTAAATGCATTTAGGCTGAGTTAGCAGGACATCTCATTGTTTTTATTTCCTCCCATCAGGAAATTTCTTCCATAGTCTTGACTCAGTGTTTGGGAATGACTGCTATAGTGAATATAATAGATTATTATATACAGTATAATACTACACACTGAAGTCTCATTCAGTGTCCCACCCACAGCTCTATCTGATTAGCAGAGACACAGAGCTGCTCTGGTGAGCTGAGAGGAGCTGTGTGTCAGAGTCAACACAGCAGATATTAAGTTAAATTACTATAAACATCACAATCTATAGATCTGTTTCTATGACGACAAGCATGATCAGTTTCTGAGTTACACCACTGAAAATGCCCAAAGTTAGATCCTACAGGATTTTACTCGATGGAGGTAAAAGTTACTGCTCTTAAATCAGTCGCTCTTCCTTGGATGCCACACAGAACACTCCAGAGTAAAACACAGCAAGCATCTGTTTTGTCTGTTCACTGTTACTCTGCATCAAGTAAAGTAAACAGTAGCAGTAAACCTGTATTTCACACTATGATGGATGAATTTAGTTCATGGTTCACCTGCTGGCTGAACTGTGGGTGATCTGTATGGACCACGGACCAACGACAATCCGTTACACCCCTTTTACTAACCACTACACACCAGGAACACCCCACAAGTCCTGCCATTTGAGATACTATGATACAGTTGTCTTGTAATCAAAATTTGGCCCTTGTCAAAGTCGCTCAAATTCTTATGTTCATTATTCTTGCTTCCAACGCATCAGCTTCAAGAACTAACTGTTCACTTGCTGCCTAATCTATCTCACCCCTTGACAAGTACCACTCTAACAAGACGATCAATGTCATTCACTTGACTTCCTGTCAGTGGTTTTCATGTCGTGGCTGATGAGTGTTTATCACAACAGGACTCACAATGAACTCCAGCTCCACTGCTAAAAGCTGTCGATTCATTCAGTGTCACAGTGATTCAGTAAATTCTGGTTCAGCTTGAGGAATCAGAGTTTAAGATTTGTCTGTTCATGTTCCCATCACCTCTAGCACTGTATAGTGACAAAATAAACATTGTGAGCAAACATTCCTTCAAATTGCAGCGGGCCTATTTGAGCAACTATATTTACCGTTACTGTAAGCTGAATCCCAAGCCAAGCTTATAATTGACAGCACCAACTTGGCAGCAGCACATTTAAGTTTGTGCAAAATACCAATCAAAAGCAAAGAAGACAGTGTGAGAGGCAACACGCCAGCGGATTGCTCGAAATTGGTTTCACATTGTAGAAGCCTGGTTGTTTTTCTCTGCTGCCCTCCCTCCTGTCTCTCTCTCTCCCTCCCTCTCCCTCCATCTATCTCTGTCTCTCGTCCTCCTGATGAGTGACATATGGATCGCACATGGATCTGTGCCTCTCATTACTGCTGATGGAGCGATAGGCAAAAAGAAATGGAGTGAAAATAAAAGGCCTTCAGCTCTCTAAAGTGCTACTTTTTTATGTAACGTCAAGTATACTACTTAACAATAACAACAGCACTCTCTTGGCAATGAGAACTCTCTCGTTCTCTCTGCCCGTGTTCCTCCTCTCACTCTCTCCCCCTCTCCAAAGTGACTAAAGCCTCAACAGTCTCGCCTGTGCTGACAAATCCTGCTTGTTAAAACGCTGGTGATTAATTCTCACATAATGCAAAACCAGAGAGATGGAGCCAGATATAGAAGTTATCCACAGCTGTCTCTTCACACCTTATATTATAATTAGAATTTATTACACTTCACTCCGTATGCATAACCTTAAGCATAAGGGCTGTTAGCAAGTAAAGGCACCTAAACTCACTTTAAGCATCTGTTCATGATGACACAAACCCTAATTAATATACAGGATACTGTTACAAAGCATTTGAAGGAAAGCATCGTTAAATGTTTTGGTTTTGTTTCCCCTGGTACCTTTCTGCAGTGAACCCCTGATCCTCCCCAGCCAGCCGGGTCAGGCTGATCGTGGCGTAGTTCCAGTACACTCAGCTGTGCTCTGGCACCAGAGGACCAAACGTGAGCCAGCTCTGGCTCATATACTGTACACGGCTGCTGGATTTGGCTCAGATTTTGGGGGTTGCAGACTTGGATCAATTTGTATTGAAAATCATTGGCAGTTAGCACCACCTGGGCCAGCGTTGGCCACTTTCAGCACCCAGAATCAGATTAGGCTGATTCTGGTGTGTTAGGGAAGTTAAACATTAAGATCACTTGGAGGGGAAATTTGGCAATGTGGATGTCCAGACAGTGTTGATGGTAAATGTACTCAGTTGAAGCAATAAATTCCTGAGTGCTGCTATATTTAGTCCCTCCAGGAAGTTGCTATGTTGCGATAGCAACAGTTCAACCAACCAACTGCTGTTTTGTTTTATTATTCATTATTTTTTGTATTATATTTTTTTATTTTGTCACAGGTCCTGAAAAGAACACACCATTTATCAATGCTCTGTGCGCTTTTATTTTAAAATTGTATTTGTGCTTGTTTTGATAAAGTTTGAGCTTGAAAGAGATTTTTCTTCTTTGTGGAATACCCCCCCCCTCCCCCCCGCCAGGTCCGCCTCCTCATCTACAAACAAAGCATATTTAGTTCGATTTTTTTGTAATCCTGAGCCTTTTTGTTGAGGTTTCTTTAGGGCTGCAACCAACAATTATTTTCACAGTTCATTAACCGCATTCATTAGTAGTTGTTTTCCTATAAAATGTCAAAAAATCGTGAAAAACCTTGATCAGTTTTCCAAGTCCCAAGATGACATCATCAAATGTCTTGTTTTGTCCACAACCCAAAAATATTCAGTTTACTGTCAGAGAGGAGTAAAGAATAAAAAATTTTGACTAAAGAATTTTTCTTAAAGAATCGAACTCATTAATTGATTATCAAAATAGTTGGAGAGTAATTTAATAATTGATTTATAATCAATTAATTGTTGCAGCTCTGGGTTACGTAGAACACTTAGAACTGTGTGCAGGTTTGTTCTCACTAGAGCAAGTTGCCTTTGATTTGAATGAATTATACAAAAAAATGCGACCTTCTTTTGCAATTTTCACATACATACATACACATACTTCACATTTTGCAAAAACTGCCTAAAACATTGACAGCACAATTTTTTAGAAAAGCAGCTGTGAAATCTGGCGTTTTAGGCCACAATAATCCCAAAAACAGCCCACGAAGTCCTCGGGGGACAGTATTTTGATTAAGGAGGCCGAGTTCTTATGCTCACAGAGCCCCACCAGCAGTGCCTCCATGTACCAGGATGCATTGCGTGTGAGCTTTTGATGCCCACGCCCGTGTTATTATGCTGTAATTCAATTACATATTTTTTTGTCAGCAACTGTTATGTTTTTTGTTTTTTTTTAATTACATGTAACTAGTTACAGGTAATTAGTAACTGTATTGGATTACTTCTTTTTTTTTTTTAAATAACCCTCCCAACCCTGGTCATACATGCTGGACTCAGGCCCGTCATTCTGGCTACCTGAGTTAATAGTAAACTTCATCTTCATCCAAGTTCTGGGACTGATACCACCCCTAAAGGAAGTAATCTGTAAAATACGTCAACATGTCTAAGGTCTGAAAATTAAATTGGTTCTCACAAGGATAGAAAACACACACACACACAACCACTCTGTTCAGAGCTGAGGCTACCCACCTACCCTACGGCTAACAACAAGAGGCAAGCAGAATCTATGAAACAAATATAAACAGCTATTTATATGCAACAGAGAAAACAACGGCCGAGCTCTGACAAAGAGCTGCGTGAGTGCTTCCGCCTACTCCCATCATCCACTTCTCTGCCACTACCTCTCCCTCGCTCCCTCTATTCCTCCCTTCCTCTCGTTCAACTTCTTTGACTCCTCGTCGTCTGCTCTCTCCCTCCCGCCCCCACACTTTCTTACTCTCTCCTTCATTCCTCGTCTCTCTGTTCCTGCCTGGTATGATGGCAGCCGGGCTTCCTGTGGTTTGTGCTGCTAAATACAGATTTCACTCAGTCACACTCACACACATATGCACGCAGACACCTTCATACATGCGCACTAACACACTGTCACAAACTGCTTCCATCCAAATATAGTTTCTGTGAATTATGACGCATCCAATTAAAAAGAGAGAGTTGATGCAACTAGATATAATCTAATTGCCTCTGATATAAACACATGTAAATAATTGCAAAATAGCTCATGAGTTACTCATGAGTTATGAGTACATCGGTTACTTTAAAAATGTACTACGATACAGTTGCTGATTATCTTATTATTGATACTTTCTGTTACTTTTGGATTACCTCGCTGTAAAATATGGTCAAATTATTGAGCCTAATATAGTGTTTTTGGAACTGCAACTCAATTATTTTCATCATTGATTAATTAGCCAACTTTCTCAATTCATCAATCAGTTTTTTGGTCCATGAAATGTCAGAAAATGGTGTAAAATGTTGATCAAAATCCAAGATGACGTCCTCAAATGTCTTATTTTGTCCACAACTCAAAAATATTCAGTTTACTGTCAGAGAGGAGTAAAGAAACCAGAAAATATTCACATTTAAGAAGCTGAAATCACAGGATTTTGTCTGCTTTTCTTAAAAAATGACAAAAAATATTGATCGGTTATCATAACAGATGCATATTCCATTCAATAGCCGATTAACAATAGATTAATCATTGCAGCTCTAAGTGTTTTATGTTTGTTGTTAGGTTTATTAGTTTGTCCAGCTGTTCCTTCCTTTGTTGTGCACAATTTATTGATTGATTGAATGATTTCAAGATGAAAAATTTTGCATTTTTTCACTACATTTTAAAACTGTTATCCTACTAATAATCCCCATTTTTACTATTTTATCTATATTCTTTTTAAAATTTTGTCTTATTTATCTATAACCATAGTTATTTTTTGATTACATAATCCCATTACATGTAATCCATTACACCCAAAGCCTGCATATTTCATATGTTATGTACATTTCTCCTTTACTTAAGGTTTACAGGTTACCTTTCAGTGTGCCTAATAGTATTTTAATAAGTATTCTTCTTTCTCATAGCAAGTATTATGTTCAGATTCAAATCTATTTTATCAGCTTGATTACCAAATATCAACATGTACATAGACAGATTTACACGAAAATAGCAGGACTGGTTATGTTAGATTTCAGGGTCACATGTGGATGTCATGTGATCATGTTATACTGATTTAAAAGCCTAAATGTTATGTTAGTAGTCAATCCGCAACTACATGAATAAAGATTTATCTTTCCTCTAGAACACATATGGCCTGTTAAAATGGCAGTTTTTTTTAAATTGTAGCCTTTTTAGTATGTGGTGTACCTCAAAGAAGTTATCTGGGACCACTCACCCTTTCAATTGTTATTAATGGCATGATCCCTGCAATGAAAAATGCAGGAATAATAACATACGCTGATGATACCACTGTATATTATACAGCACCATCATGCCATTAATCAAATTCATGTTTATTTAAGTAAGTTTAATACAGTACATGATTGAATTAAAACAAATAAATTAACCATATGTGTTCCCAAGACTAAAGGTATTGTCTTTCAGTCTCTAAATCTAAATTAGTTGAACCCATTCAAGAGGAGGACAAAGTTGGCTGGACCTCATCCTTGACAGTCACCCATCACAAACCAAGCACATTAATACTGTTAATAAAAAAAGGCTGCAGCATTGCAGTCACAAGAAAGTGCTCTCTCTGAACAGTCACACACACTGGGTCAAGTTTCTGAATCATTCATTTTGTGCCACCTGGATTATTGACAGTCTGGTCATCTGCATGTAAAACAAGTCACACAAAAGGCTGCTAGACTTGTTCTGGGCTGCTCTTTTAGAACTAACACTGAAAAGTTGCTGTCCAGCTTCTCATGGCTCACTATGGAACAAAGGATTTACCAGACGGTACGTTACTAAAATAATTGCATTCACCTATATCCGCATTTTTTGACAGTTTTATGTATACACACTTGCCAACTCAATTTCCTTCTATTTCTCCCAATTTCAACTGAATTTCCGAACTTTTTTTCCTTTTCATCATCACAACCTGTTCCTGACACTGTATGTGTATAAACCCTAAAAGTTTCCATTCAGACAATGTTACAAAGGGAAAGGTCATGCATTTTGTAAAATCTGCAGCATCAGTTTTCATTTAGGGACAGGGCAAAAAATGAAAGAATGACAGAAAAATGATGAATACAGTTTATGCCAGAGATTTATGCAAGTTCACACTAGGGGGACAAATTAATCTGCATTCTTTCTTGAAAATTATAAGTTAAATTAGAAGTATTCAATACAAAAATGCTGTTGCAGTGCAGCGTTGCAATGATTAATCAATTATGAATTGATTATTAAATTAATCACCAACTATTTTGACCATCAATTGATTGGTTTGAGTATTTTTTCAAAGAAAAAAAGTCATAATTCTCTGATTTCAGCTTCTTAAATGTGAATATTTCCTGGTGTCTTTACTCCTCCCTGACAGTAAACTGAATATTTTTGGGTTGTGGACAAAATGAGATATCTGAGGATGTCATCTTGGGCTTTGGGAAACACTGATCAATATTTTTCAGCATTTTCACACTGTAAAACCCGAATGCTCAAATTAATTATTTGTAGTAACTGTAACTCTAAAATGTAAATGTAACTTTTGGTCAGAGGTTCTATGAATTTAAAAAAAAAAGTTCTGTACTGAAAATGAAATAATTTGTTTTTATGCTTAGAATTTTCATTCACATCTCCTTTGCAGTAAGTTAACAGAACTGAATAAATTCTGAGTGGAAATGACTGAAAATATATTTATACTAATTTAACTGTTATCAGAGTATATGTAACAAACTCAAAATATTTTAGTTCTCATAACCTCCAACTTTTGAGTTTATGAACTCAAGAAAATTGTGGCAACTTGATTGCCTCAGTTTTTTTGAGTGCTGCCAACTTATTTTATTTTTACAGTGTAAACATTTTATGGACCAAGCAACTAATTGACTGAACGAGCAAATGATCGACAGATTGATGGATACGCTCGGACCTGTTTTTCAAGTGACAAGGTTGTGACAGGATTGATTCATCAACTGAACGGGAAAATGATTGACAGATTAATTAACTTTGAATATAATCAGTAGTTGCAGCCCTGTTTCAGTTTACTTTTTATTTGTTATCTTTATTCTTTGAAGGGATAGTTCACCCAAAAATGAAAATTTAGTCATTATCTACTCACCCTCATGCCAACTGAGGGTCGGGTTTATGTTTTTAGTCCACAAAACACTGCTAGAGTTTCACAGGAGTTTTCGACAGTGTTGCAGAATCTCCCAAACAATGTTAGTGAATGGTTGTCAGCTGATCTACAGTGAAGACTCAGGCTAAAAACATGTTGTAAATCATGTCTTTCAAGTCAACTTGGCATGTTGGGGCTTTAGACTTGGATTACACCAGGCGAGCAGTATGGAGGCATGTTTTTTCCGTTTGAAAACTGGTCACCATTCACTTCCATTGTTTGGGAGATTCTGCAACACTGTTTTCCTGTGAAACTCCAGCAGTGTTTTGTGGATTAAAAAACTAAACCCGACCTTCAATCAGCATGAGGGTGAGTAGATAATGACTGAACTTTCTTTTTTGGGTGAATTATCCCTTTAAAAGTCAGCAGGTGGCAGGAAACAAAGTCTCTGAAACTCAAATCGTTTGGTGTTTTTGAGGCCTCAAGGTTGGCGAGTATGTGTTTGTATGCCTGATTTAACTCTTTATTGAAGCTACAACTATGTTTTCACTGAGTGAAATATTCTCTGCTCAACCTTTGGGTCTTTCAGCAAAATACACATACATAATATAATATAATATACATTTATTTAAATGAAAAATAGTAATGGGTAAGAAAACTAAAAAGCAATGACAATTTGAAAATATTTTTGACATCACAAAAGTGTTCTGTGAGATGCAGCATATATAGTCTCCAGCCTCTGCAGTCCAACCGAAAGGGTCGATTAATAGTACGTGGCACACAGTGGGAGTAGGGATCAAATAAAATGGAAAGAAGATGGGGGTAAATACAAAAGAAAATCACTTGACATATGCTGAAAATAGTAACTATCTTTGTGTGCCTCTTTGCCTCTATCTCTTTGTCTGTCTCTCCATCTTTTTCTGTTTCTCCCTCTGTCTCTTACTCGTGCGTGGGCGTACTATTGTCTGGAAAAAGGCTGTCACTCAGTAGTCTAAAGAAAGACAGCAGACACACAATCTCACACCCTTAAAATACACACCACTACGCACACACACACACACACACACACACACACACACACACACATACCCTCAAAGACAAAGACAAATATTGCTATTTCCAAGTAACTGCCACTCGGGGAAGCATATATCACCACCAAAAGCACTAGAAGATGATTCATACTCAACAGCAGGCTTTTAGGCTCAACATTAGCCATTGTCCTCCAACCAGAGCCGTATCAGAGGGAAAAAAGACAATTTACCAACAATGTCATTTTTATCTATGCTCTAGTGAGACCTCACACTCAGGGAAAAAAAATGATAATGACTGAGTGATCAAAGTGAAGTGGGGAATTATGAAATAACAAAATGGGAAGTGCGAAGGAAAAGGCGATGGATGGGAGAAGATTACGAGATGTATTTTAGCCAATCAGCTCCTGATCTGACCCTCCTCTATGATGGCAGGTTAAACACGTGCTGCTATTCAGATGCTAATTCAGTGGGTGAAGGCTGATGCTCTAATGGTTTTTCAGGACAATTCTGAAAAAAAAAAAGAAAATAGAAGTCTTAAAAGTAAAATGAAACTACAATTAGTATAATTCTTTTTAATAATACAACTGTATAAAATATCAAAAAAATGATTGCATAGTAAAAAAAAAAAGAAAAAAAAAAGAGGGATTAGTTTGTGAGTGAGGCAATTTGATTGATTGTATACTGATACTTGGAGTAAATCATCTCATGCTCTGAGACAGACAATGTTTTTATTATTTTTTTTATTTTATTTTTTATATCCTCTCTGAAATACTGAGAGTCTGCAGATCAAACAGATTTTGCTAACCTGAGCCTGAACAGGAGTAAGTTTAATGGATCATTGTGATCCCCTTACTTATGAAAATAGACATGTACATTTTAAACAATATAACGATATAACGTCACTGCCCACATAATTCCATGCTCAAAAGTTGTCCTGAAGAAGAGTCAAAAGTTGCCCAGAAGAAGAAGTTTCTGAAGTTGCACTGAAGAAGAAAAGTCAAAAGTTGTCCCAAAGAGGAATCAAAAGTTGCCTTGACAAAGAAGACTCAAATGTTTCTGACCACAGCAAACATGGCGACGCTGAAGGAGGCTTATAATGTTTTTTGTTGAGAAAGAAACAAAAGCAGAGGCAGCGTTGTAGATTAGAGGACCTCTGTGTGGATTAAATACATCACAACATGTGGATGGAGACTTTTTTATATACACAGAGGTTTATAGACAGTAGAGATAAGATAAAACAATGGTAATAATGACTAATGGGAGTGGGGAAAAAAACAAATACAAATAAAATAAATGCATTTTAAAAAATGAAAAATTTAAAAATGAAAATGATGATACTAATAATTCCATTGCGGTCAGTGGAAATTGCACATTTTTTCTCAGAGTCAGAGCATATCAAAGGTTCCATAAGAGGTTCCCATGTTCTCAGAAAGATTTGCCCTTATTTTTTAAAGTTTAGGTGCATTGTTCCAGTTGTAATGCACAAAATGCACTTCTTTGCTATATGTGATATTAAGCCAGACATCTTTGCAGACATGAGGTCTAGTGTCCTGTCTGGTTCTGTACCAAAGAGGAACCATACTGGCAAAATGTACAATGGAATCTTCAAGATCTTAACAGTCAGATCTTGTAACTCTTTCAAAAAACTTTCTATAGTGTCCACAACTACTTTTAACCATCATCTGAAAAAGACTTTCAAGAACTTGTAAAAACTTTGTCTCCATCTTTGTTTCTGTCACCTTCACCTGTCCCAACCAGCCATCAAAGACAGTCTGGCTTTTTTTGCCCCGTCTTACCTCGGTCTCCATCATTCATACATCCTTTTTATCCCCTCACTCCAGCGGGCCGAGGCTACCCTCAGAGAGCTTGCTCAACATCTGTCGCCAAGCTGTTGTCGAGGTGTACAGTTTCTGTGCTTGCCTGCGTGGGCCTCATTATGCTGTGCCCTGTATAAACAGGCAGCTGCTGCCGTCCCACCTGGCCGTTCCCACTCTGTTGCTATTACAGAGACTGTTAGGCCATTAAAGATTAGTGGAGCACACCAGAGTTCACACTAAATAACAGAGTGGCAGAGATATTCAGATATGAAGTTGGATCTCTGCCATTAACCTAAAGAACCCCGCCTGTCTGACTGGACTACAGACATGAGCTTTAATGCATTTATAGATTCAGACATTAATTTGTCTTAGACAGTCCTCTCTTGGACATGTGTGAGCCTACAGACAGACAGGATTTTGGCGCAGCAATTTTTGCAGTGTCCACTCAAAAGGCCTCGGCTCAGAGAGCGGAGGCTTTCCTTAGGGCTTTGGCAACCTTGGTGAAACCATTCTCAGACTCATTTGGGATTAGGTTAATTTATATGGCAGGCATTTTTCTGTGTTTTTACAGAGAAATATATCAAAATGACATGTGCCCATTTTCGAGAATTGGGACAAATTGTCTTACCA
>JAJHUR010093634.1:0-38461 GCA_027495735.1 Lutjanus campechanus | reverse complement strand
CGGGGGAGGAGGAGGGGGGGGGGGGGTGGCGTGTGTGTTTGTGAGGCAGGGAGGGGTAGGAGGAAGAACATAGAGTGAGCATGAGAGAGAAGACAAGGAAGAGTATTTTTCACTTGGGTACAGTTAGATTATGGCTCAGCGAACCACATGCGCTCTGCACCCTTCTCCCTCCCCCAACCGTGGCACCACCTCAGCTGGGTCCCTGCCCCCACTCCTAGCCTGGTGAGCAGAAGATTAGCATAGGTAGCTGATATTTTCTTTTCAATTTAGACGATATCCCAAAGGAAAATAACTTAACTCCTTGACAGCCTAAATTGATTTTTGTAATTGAAAAAAACATTTATAAGAAGTACACAACATGAAGAAAGCAGTAGGCTTCCCTTTATTGTGATGAGTAGTAAGTAATGGGACTGGGCAATATGGCTTACAAATAATTTATTCCACAATATACAATGTATAACTTGATATACACATGTCCTTGAAAAAAAAACAACAACTTTAAATTCCCCAATAGGCCAAACATATGATGATCTTATAGACCATGATGCATTGCTGTAGATTAAACTGCCCAACACTATCTAAAGTAGTTAATATGAGCCCAACCATAAACATCATACAGCAGTAACATATAACATACACATTAATGTAGCAGTAATAATGATCCAAAAACATCACATATAATAATACAACACTGACAGTAGGGCTGGGTCATATGGACAAAAATCTAATATCACAATATTTATGATACAATATCCGATATTTATATAATACATGATGTATACAATATTAATTCTGTTGTACCTGAGAAAACATGTTCAGTAAGTTTAAGGTATTAAGTTGAATCAACAACTCTTCAGTCACACTGAACATCACAAACAAATTCATTTCATCACTTTCTTCAAACTATAAAAAGAAGGATCCCAGGAGTGTTAACTCTCAAACCATGCATGAATGGAAGTCCACCAACTCACTGATCATATATCTTTAGGTCCTTAATTTAATGAGTTGATTGACTTTGAGTTAGAAGAAGAAAGTAAATTGAAATTTTAAGTTTGCTTAATTTGAATACATAAAACTATTCATGTGAAGTTATTGAGAAAAGATTAGTTGATTCCACAATCCCTGTATGTTTTTTTAATTTGGTTTTAACAGTAATATTTGTTAATGTTATGGTAATATTGTTGGGATGATAGGTGCTTTCACAAAATATTTACACAATGAAATTTTTGATAAATAATCATCAGTAATGTGGATATAATGACTAATAAAGGCAAATGATAAAACTGCAAAATTGCATCACTTTTTAAGTGTAATTCTGTCGTTAAAACAAGAAAAAGACAATACTTCTGCCATATCACAATATCTAGTCTTATATCACAATATCAATATATCGCCTAGCCCCAATAAGTAATCACCCTGAATTTAAGATAATCTTCTCCTGGTCATGTCTGCTAGTAAGATTATTGGCATTTTGAGTGATTAATTCAATATTACAAGGGCCAGGGCCCCTTAGCCACGCAAGAAAAAGAGTTGTCGCTCTGGTGTCTTTTATTGGGCAATAATAATCCATACTTGTATTGCTTTTATGGGACAGCGTAATTGTTGTTTCCCCTCTCATTGAACCCTAAGGACACAGTTGGAAAGCCTCTGTTTTTTTAAAATGGCTGTTAATGTGTTGGCTGGCTGGGTCCAGTCCCAGTGGGTAGATCATTACAGGGCTGGAGATGAGAGTCTAGCGGGCTACCTGGGGGGATGAGCCTTTGCCATTGATCTGCTTTTCTATGAACTACTGGACACAATAAGAGATGGACTGAGAATGAAACCTGTAGTGTCAGACCAGGTCACAAGATTTCCATTTACTTTCAGGCAAAGCATCTTATCCTGCCACACCATGCACAGGGGTGAGAAATTTTCTGAGTACACTGTATTTTGTAGACAAGATTAATGTTAGCCCTCACAGTGAAATGCAACTTTATTAAATGTATCAATTTGAATGGGTAGGATATACCTTCTCATACTCGCAGCCCCCCACTCCCTTGTCCTCTGTTATTTTTCTGTGTAAGATCTGCTCTGCCCTTAGGCCTTATTATTCTGAGAGAAAGGAGAGGGACATGCATCCACTCCTCCTCCATGGTCTCCTGAGAGGAACAGACACAGATCACTAATCACTGGCTGTCTTCTACTCTCTTTCTCATCTCATTATGTCCGTTGCTGTTGTAGGTAATGTAATTGTATACCAAAGGGATCTTTGTCACGAGGTTTGATTGTGACTTTGACATAAAATGAACTCTACAATGTAGAGAATATTTGTTCAATCTGTTGTCAACATTATGCAGATGCATAAGTTTATATGGTGGTGTCCACAACATTCATAGTTACAGGTATGGTAGGAAACACATTTATGGAGTAGGGGAGCAGTCAGTTCTCAGTAGAGTGAGGAAGACAAAGAAATGCAGAAGATAAGATTTTTCTTTGTGTTTTAAAAAAATATCAAGAGTAAAGAGTGGCTCATGGGCCCTAGGTTTATGTGTAACACTGAAACATTTGCATGTAGTAAATTATTATCTTAAAAAGCTTGTTATGTAAGAAAATCTTGATGCACTTGAGTATTGCAATACTATGTTTTGTGGTACTGCAACAATTCTCAAAAACACTGTATCGTGATATCATGACATATGTAAAGATTCGTGGCTGTGGTTCATTTTGTATTGTGTTTAACCCCAGAAACACTACATAGCATTGTCATTATCTTCACTGTTCGGATCGCATAAAAAAGTGAGCTTTTTAAAGCTCGTATTGCTAGGTTCCTGGCAATAAACAGCCTTAGCTGACAAAAAGAAGTACTTTTCCAACTTACTGATTTATGTATTGGCCTCAAAAATCCATTATCAGTTGGGTTTTACATTCAAGGACAGGTGCAGATAATCTTTATCAATTTTAATTAAATTGAATTACGTTTATACAGTTTAATAATTTGCATTTCAGTGATTTGAGCAGTAACTGTGGCTGCATCTTTTTGCAGTAGTTACTCAGGATGTGTGCGATAAGTAGTAGTAGACTATATAGTTAAACATCTCCAGCCTCGCTAGTCAGCACCAGAAATACTAGTTGGTTGAACTATATCACTATTTTATTCATGTACAGTACCAGTTAATAGTTGCCTCTGAGCTGTTATGTAGCTGCCTGCCACTATCTGCAGATGTTAGCCCCTCTCGCCCAACACGAATGCCCTGATGGCCTGGATGTTGTTAGCAGCTAAGTGGAACAGATTAAAGCTTGTTAAACCAGCATGGTTTGGAGTGCGTTGATATAGAAAATGAAAATAAGGATGAATGTAGTTGGTGTCAGAAAAAATGGGTATAAAACCACTTGATGGGAACTATGTATAACAGCATTTAGCACAGGCAAGGACATAAACCTGGAAGCAGAGTGTGCTGCTGCTAGCACTACTAATGTTAGCCACACTGTCTGACAGGCTGGCAACTATCGTCAGCTCTGGGTGAACGATGTCATTTACCCCCAGACACTGTGATCCTTTTCAGTCTGAGAAGGTGAAGCATTGTACAGTGATTTGGCTATTGCAGAATGTGATTAACGGCTTCAAATGACTCTTAATACCTGCAGTATTTTTTTGGACAATACTTAACATTGTCAATTAATAAATTGTGCTCAAATTTAACTACTTCCTGAGTGTTTTCTCACCCTTTGACTAGTTGACTAGTCTAAATTAAAATTTGTGATTAATTGAGAGGGAAATTCATCACCGAGACCATCCCCTAGTAATCATAGCGGATGTCTGAAGGGCACAATAGTGTTTTTCCTTCCTGCATCCCTGATCTTGGTTACAAAGAAGTGCTTTTTGATGTTTGTAGAGAACACATACTAACCACCCAGTCACCTGTGCTGGTGAGGTATGGTGCTACATTCAAACAGACAAATGATCTGTAAAAATTACCGTAAACTAAGTAAAACATACCATACTTCCATTTTTGCTATCAATTGTTCAGGTTGGCACTCTCATTTCTGCGTTCCTCTGATTGGACACCAGAGATTGTGATGTATCTGTTCACAGTTCTGCTTTTTTCAACTCGAGGTGCTTGAATCCCATTCTCAAAACCAGGAAGCATGCCATGCAATTAAAATGTTAGATTGCTGCAAAATCCACAGCAACATTATCCTGGTGGTAAATGTAGTGAGTATGATGCAATGGTTTTTTTTTGTATACCTGTGTGCAAGTGTGGTGGAAGCAGCTCATTTATGAATCTGATTTCAAAATCAGTCAGTGTTTTTAAATTCCTGTAACCTGAGCCCAACCTCAAAAGTGCATTGGCTTCATGTGTATTGTAAATCAAAGAGCTGTCATGTGACATGGCTAGCAGGCTTGATAGTAAGAAATGGATACTGGAGTGGAGTTCTGTTCAAGGCCTGTGGGCAGTAATAGGCAGAACTGATCCTTGAATCCCAGACAGCGTTGTTTGGGGTACCAGTTCTCTTCAGGCATCTCCCGATGGACTTGCTGATGGACAAGTCAGGCTTGTTTGTGAGATTGTAGTGTCAGTTTCATTTGGTTTTACACACTGGATGGATGCAGCTGTGGGAGCATTGAAACAGCCAGGAATGCTACCAGTGCTGATTGACTGAGGATCTTTTCCCTGTTGATTGCCTGGCCATCGAAAACAAATTCTTGATATCCAACTTCAAACCAAATTGGGTTATGTAAAATTAAGCAGAAGATGCTGTGTATAACAAACTAATTAATTAATTTAAAAAAAAGCTTTGCTGAGATATTCTGTTTAAGGTTCACAACTAATGGTTTTCACATCCAGAGATCCAGCAATCTGGGCTCCAGACTGTGACTGAGAGTGTCCAAGTTAAAATTTTACATGGTTCCATTTGTGTGAGTGGCCCAATCTGGGGAAAACATCGCCCTGCAGAGCCAAAGAGCCCTCGCAGGTCTAGGCACAACATTTCCAGGCAGCAGTTAGACATTTGCATGCTAAAGTTTAAACAACAGTCATGACTACCCAGAGCCATGTAGAGAGTAAGGGTGGGAGAAAAATACATTTTCTGAAGTATCATGAGTCCTGAATCGATTTATTTATTTATATATATGTACGTGTGCATGTATAACTCAGTGCTAACAATTAATGGGAAGGCTGCTTATGGAACTCAGCTTTGCAGTAATATTATCTTTTTAAAAAAAGTTTTTTTTTACTTCACATGCTTAACATAAAACGATGTGTGCAAACTAATAGTTGCTGACTTCAAAGCTAACAATCTATTATTGTGGCTTCAGCACTCTACACCGACGAGCTTCAGCAACCTGAAAAGGTCAAAACTCAAACAGTGTAAAAGTTCGGTTTCGTTTGTGAAGGAATGTTAATTTAAAGGCTCTTTGTGCAGTTTTCAGTGGTACTATTAATTTCGGCCTATAACATCTTATTTAATTTGTTGTTTTCTTATGGCACTAGCTTGATGAGCAGGCACAGCTAAATGGAGATGTTTAATTGAAAAAGTGTTTCATTTACTACTTGTATAAGCAGTATAGCAATGATCCTGCTGAAATGAAGCTCAGAGACTGACTGACATGGGATGTGCGTTGTTTTTGTGAATGTAACTTGTCTCTGTAAGTACACTTGAACTTTCTCCCATGGTCTAGTGTTTAAAAAAGCAAACAAAATTATATAAATAAATAGATAAATTAAAATATTGAATCACAGTTCTGAATCACAATATTTCAGAATCATAATGCATATGAGTGTTGTGATGGTATCAAATCAGGAGATAGATGTATCATCATCCCATTAGGGCTGCAACGAGTGGCATATTTTACTATCTGAGTGTTCGGGGTCACTATTCGGGGGGGGTGTGTACTCGGATGCCGCCCAAGCCGAGCAAGTACTCGAGTGCTCGGATATCGGCTACAGCCCTACATCCCATGCATTTTTTGGTAACCCAACACAGTGGTTAACTTAATGTTATTAAGCTAAGATTAACTAGCTACCTTCAATAAATGTCAGGCTAGCCCTTCTAGCACCCTGGGAACCAGCTGTAACTTGAGGTAGTTGGCTAACTTCATCATGAATTCATAAATTCTATCATTAGAAAGCGATAACAATTTCATTCATTCAGCTGTTATGTCTGGATGAAAAACTTATTTAAGTTCATTTTCAGTGTAAGGGCTGTCAGCATCTCTTGCAGACACTTAGTCTGTAATCAAATTTTTTGGTAGCATATTTTGGCATTATTCATGCAGAAATCTGTTGCAAATTTTGCTTTTCTTGTGTGCAGTGTGTATTGGGCCTACATTCAGTCCATTCAGGGTCTTAACAAAGAAGCAGAAATAACAATAATGATTAGGCTATTATTAGGCGTATTATTAATAATTTAGGTGTAAGGTTTATGGAACACCTTAAACTGTCTACAGCTGGTGGTGTACTGTAATATTACTGGCAAAATAGTCTGTAGCCCTGTGACATGACTTTAAAAAAAATAACTAGCCCAACTTGAGCAAAGAAAAAATGTCATTGTTATGAGTTTTAAATTTGGCTTGATTGGCCTGTGTTATACCTGCTTGTCCTCTTGTAATCTCCTGTCACCACAAATGCTCAGTGCAATGCTAAGATCAGCTAAGATGCCCTCTCTAGATGAATCTTCTACAGTTTTGTTCTAGCTCATAGTGTGAGTCCCCTATAACCCAGAGGCTGTGAATGACCTCCTATCACACAACAGGCCCTCAGGGCTCATATAGAAACAAGGCGCTGAATAGAAAATGGGCTCCAGTGAGTGGTGGCCCTTCACTGAGGGCTTAGTAAGATGCAACAATGAGAACTAGTACACATATCACCATCGGTCTGTCTAGTGTGCGTACAGAGCACTCATAATCACAAAATATGCATGCATGGACAATAATTTTACTTGGTCTCCCCCCTTGTTGCTTAGCAGCAGTGCATCCAGCACATGAAACACTGGATTTATGATGCCATCCATCTCTTCTGGGACAAAAGTAGCCACGTGTCTCCAGACCCGAAACTAGCAACCACAGCTGTCCTAGTAACGTGTAGGCCTGTCAGTTCACTGTCCCAAAGGGTTACAGTCATTTTGTACCTTACACGGTTCACCAGCACACGGTTACAGCCAGAGCAATGTGCAGCCACCATTTCTACAATCTTACAGGGTGAAGTATGGTTTCTGAAGCATTGTGTGTGGTATGAGTACGCACACATACTCACACACCCACACACAAGTTGTCATCTCTAGCAGATAAATGGCCTTTGTGTCCAGGGATGGTACAGCAGGGCACATCTGTCCTTGTTGTGTACCGGAGCAGGGTGCATTTTAGGCTCCACATGCTCCTATGCAAACACAGAGTGTTTTAGCTGTGTTGTTGTTAGATTATGTTTGTTGGTTTGGTTATTTCTAGCATTTCTTAGCTCACCATCTTGCTAAGTGTCTTATCTCCAATCAGAATAGAACTTGGCTGAATTCACAGACATGAATTGTTAGAACAAACTGCAGCCTTACTGCAGACAGGGATTTGTTAAAATAGCTGAAAAGCAGTTTCATTTTCCCGCCTTACTTTGCAGTTCTTTCAGTGCTTTGCCTTACAGACAATCAGAACCATAGTGGGAGTTTCTGTATACATTTAGATTCCTATAGGGAATTATGACTTTTACTTTAAATCTTTGAGCCGTAAAGAGAGATAGGAGGGAAGGACAGAAAACACTGTAAGATGCTTATTTTGTCCAACATTACTGGAATCATATTAATCTAATTTTAAAAGTATCACATATGAAAGATGGGTTTTGGATGACAAGCTTTTAATGTCTGTCAAAGGCTGTTGACTCTTGAGTGCCACAGAAGTTAGTCACCTCAGTGATGCGTCCGCCCTCCTGTTGTCTGCTAGACACGTTTTGGAATGTCCGAGGAAGACATAAAATTCTCCTCCCTCCTTCCCTGTGTGGGACGTGTCTTTGGCCTCCTCGTCTCCCTCCCTCCACTCCCTCCTTTCTGCCACTCTGCCTCTCCAGGGGTTAAACCTGCGCCTTCTCTCAATTGCAGACCAGTTTGAACCGGTTTTCAGGGAAGCGCTGTTTGTCTCTCATGGAATCTTGGGATAGGGTCATGTGGAGCTGTGATGATGATGACGTCACGTTGGACTAGGAAGACCTTGAGTCAGCTTTCTCACTCAGATATGCAAGATGGTGTATACGTATATGTGCAATGGTTTAAGCTAAAATCCTCAATTAGGGTATCATATTAGTCATTTTAAATGTGCAGTGATATACATGTGCTCATTCCTTGTTCCCTTGTGCATCACATTTAAATAATGATTATAAAAATGTTTAATGATTATAATAAATGCTCACTCGAGTGGCTGTTCCATAATAACTGCATGGCCTACATTGATGTGCTTGGTGTGAATGTTGGACAGTGTTCGTGCTGTTTTTCTGCTGCGTAATAGGTTTTCCCAGAAATCTTAGTGAGTGAGATTTGGGTCAGCATCTGGGGCACTGGCTGTAGGACAGGAGACGCCTATACACCTCAGGGTTGTTTCTTTATTAGACAGGTACCAATATCAGCAAAATCAAACAGAATTTTCTTGTACAGGTGAAACTTGGTATTTTTAAATGAGCTGAAAATGTCCAAAAAGTATTGATGAATAATTTTGAATCATTTCACCAAGTTTTATATTGAAAATTTTGCATCGATTTCAATGTCCTTTGTGATGTCAGTGTTTTCACTGACACAAAATAAACCCACATTGCATGTTGTGCCTGCACACCTACATCTAGGAGACTTTGGTTGATGCCTGATAAATAAAATTTGAAACGCTAATAACCTTTGAGATTTTCACTGTGGTTTATCGTGATATCAGTAGTAGTTTCATCTCTACTTTGATGTAAATGACTCAGCAACAAAATCTGTAATCAGTATGATTTTAAGGATCATTATTTCAGTCAAAAACGATTATCTTCATCATCGATTAGGGCAGATTTGGTTGCACAGCACTTAAAACAACTCGAAATGAGAAGACACTGATATTCACGTACAAGAGGTGGAATTCATTGAGAACTTTTAGCTCCCAGTCGTACCTCAGCAAGGGAAACTCGACCAGCTGTTTATTTCAGAAGTGGTACAGGACTACTTCTTCCTCACTGGACCTGTACTTGTTTACTTCTTGTCCAAATTAGATCTCTGGGTATCCTCTGCTTGCTTCAGACATACTGAACTTGGAAGATGACGGTGTGTTTTTCTTAAAATAAAACTTGCTTAGAGAACTGTTGATGGGGAAAAAAATGTATCTCATTTACCAACGTTCAGGCATTACTATGTGGTTGTTATGGTAACATACTTCATTGGCAGAAGGCAGTTCGACAAGGGGTTAAGACACTCAAAACTCATAGGAATCTGCACAATAGTGTAAAGCAGAAATTCTGTTTCTGATGTGTGCAGTAAATTATGATTAAATCCTGAAAAATAATATTGAGTTTGAGAATTGCTCTGAAACTGTCTACTGTCCAGTCCTGTACCCTGCAGTCTATTGTGAATCCAAGTTTAATTATTTGGCTTGTTTGCCAGTGTTTGTGTTCTGTTTTGTAAATGTATTTACACTGCAACTGTTTTTGTCTTCTTTCTCTCCAGGGTGAGAGCAGCCATGTCAGAGGAGGCAGTGCGTCAAACGCGCAGCCAGAAGCGGGCTCTGGAGAGGGACCATGCGTCTCATGCTGGGCCCATGGGGGACATGGACAGTAAACGGGTTAAGCTGGAGAAAGGCGATGCAGCTGGAGCTCCCCTGGCCCTGGTGGGCCCTGGAGGCGACGGCGTCAAACTGAAAAGTGAGCAGGCTGCGAAGGTGGCAGCCAGCATCCTAAAATCCGGGGAAGTGAAGGCCACCATCAAGGTGGAGGTGCAGACGGGAGACGAACCCGTTGACATGAGCACGTCGAAAAGGTGAGACAAGAAAAAAGATCACATGGCATGATTTGGCCACGGTCTGTGTTTGTGCATTCAACTCTTGATGTAGCAGTGCTCGTGCACAGCTGAGTGCTTGTTGGTCATAAAGAACATATTGTTGTTCAGTTTACTTGATACTGTCAAAGTCATAAGTCTGAACACCAATGAAATGAATAGTATAAACACTATAGCTTAAACAGTTGGATCTATTCCTGTACACTGGGCCTCAAGATTGCACAGTCAGCCAACTTTGTCAACAATAAATCCTTTGTAAGTATTTCCAGCTGGACAAAATGCACCATAATCTCCTTACAAACTAGTTTGTATCTGTGAGGGTATGAAATAACAAAAAATAGTTTGCTGCTGTTTGGTTATGCTGGACTGGTGTTGACTCATCATATGGGTTAAACTGATGTGAGTGACGAGATGAAAACCGAGGCTCAGTATTTGTCTGCATTTTTGTGTCTCAGTTGTTTGAAAACGTAACTCTTAAAAGATTATTTCTGAACTGCAGGCCCTGGACTTCATGCCTGCATACTCGGCGCGTGGTTGTGCGTATAGAGATGTGTCTATTGGAGTTTCGGGTTTCTCTCTAACTTTGCACCAGCGAGTGGTCTGACAGGAGTCATACAGGAAGTCGCTGTGTGGTTGACGACAGCCTGCCCCCATTTTGAAAAGTTTGAGGCTCCTGAGGCCTGGGCTCCATTTTCTCCCACAGCAGCACCTGAACTCTGCCTCACACTTCACACAAAATGAAGGCTATGTGTCACAAACTGGTTCCAACTGGCCGTTGCCATGGTTTCCACATTGGAAGGAGCCAGTTGGAGGAAGGAGGGGCCAGGAGGGGTGGTGGGTGTGTCACATGACCACACAGAGAAATGCCTGATGTCATGTGACGTGTTTGGTAGAGCAATAAATACACCCACTGATGTAATGGCAGTTAAAGTGGAGCAGAGAGGTGATTAAGCACAAAGTGTGTTGGCTCTGTTTGTGGTAGATCATAAGTGTCACCTTTGGCCCCTGTTTAACCCTCAGCATGTATTTGTGTGCTTACTCACTGCAAGGTGATTACCTTACTGTTGCATACAGAAGACTTAGTCTGTGTAGGCCAACTTTGTAAAGCTATAATTAGAAGAAAATGCATCCAAACTTCCCATCCCGGAAAATAACGTAGTAACTACAGGTCTGAGCGTCTCTTGAATGGGTTCATGTGTAAAATGCACGTGTCACTGAGAAAAAGCAATACTCCCTTCTCTTATGAAGAGGTTTGACTTGGAGCCTGATCAACACTGGACTTTGGGGCAGATACCAATATTACTGATCAAAAACTTCAGATATGATATTGACATATCTGCTGATATTCTTTATGCATTCTTTATATCCAAAATGACACTGGCACTGGAACTGTAAACTTCTGGTATTAGAGGCTGACTGATTATTGACTCGACATTGGCCTATCATGGCCACATTGGTCTTTATCGGTATCACTACACATTATCTGATATGAAAACTTATTTTTACGGTAACAAAACATGGTGCAGATTGGTTTTTATCTTTTTTTATATCGTTATAGGTTGCAATTCCAGGTTAATATCTATTATATTCTTTGGCCAGATTTTTTTCCTCTCTAATATTGGTATCAACCACAGAAAATTTAGTATCATCAGGCCCAGATAGATAGATAAACAAACTTGAATGAAGAGAAAGTATCAAATATACATCAAATGCAGCACATACTAGCAATATGTTCGGTAAGGGGGAAAAAAGTTTTCATGTTGGCACATATTGGACAACATGCTGATACCAGTATATACCGATAGAGCATGCTATAGTCCAATATTGGGCCAATTCTATCAGCTGAGTGATTTATCAGTCACTAGTTTGAATGCCTTTTGTACATTTTAAAATAAATGTCAGTATTTGAGGACATGTTCCCCGTGCCTATTGTCTGTTTATAGCTCAGTCATTTCGTTTACATGAAGAGCCATATGTAGTTTAAAATGGCACTTGACAGTGTTGTGTTGCATTTTGAACAGATGATCCCACTGCACCTTATAAAGCCTGATTCAGCAATCCTATAGTGGGGTCAGTGTGAAGCCATGATCGGAGAAGCCGAGGCATGCAGAAACACTGGACCTTACATAACCGAGCTGCTGTGTGTTGTGATGCTTGTGTAAGCTGTTCTCAATAGACTAGTAGCAACCATCACAAGCTAGTCTGTGTCATGTAGCCAGAGATGCCGAGTCAGTCAAGGCGCCGGCCGGGTCGCCATTAGGGTTTTGTGTTTGTGAAAGATGAAGCTCTTGATTCCTCTGTAATGCTGCTTGTGTCTGACAGAGTTTATCATATTGTATGTATGGAATGTAAACAGAGCTGGGGAGGAAAACTGCTGTCTGTGCGGGCTTCAGATGAGCTTTAGGAGAGTAATCCTTCTCAGAATAGCAGCATGCTCAAAAGGCCAGGGCATCAGACATCTTTCTAGATTTGAATGAAACAACCTAGGAAGTATTTTCCACGAGGTATCAGTATAATATATTAACAAGGTTTGATTGTGTTCTTAGCAGCTGGGAAAAGTAACATTACAGTTGATGTTCTTGTTATTCACATCTCATAATGTAAGTATGAACAATACGGTTATTGTCATATAGTTGACCTTGTTGAACTGAGGACGCCGTGTCGACTGAGGGGAGCTGTTCGACAGCTGTTAAGAGGGTATCAGAGAAACGTGTCTGAAGACAGGAGCGTACAGAAAAAGTGTGAAGAACTGAGTCAGTGAGTTGGCGTATAAAAGATGAACAAGTAGCCGAAGTAAGGATGGGGGAGGGGTGTGTGAAGTAGTGACTGAGTGATTGACTGAGTGAGAGAGAAAGAGTGTACACAATAGGTTGGCTCCTGGCCATGTATTCCCCTCCCCCTCACTGTCACCCTCTCCAGTGTCTCCGGCGGACCTCCGCTCTGCTCAGCTTGTGACTCTGGTGTCGGCAGCTGGGAGGGAGGGGAGAGCTGAGGCCCAGGCTGTGCCGATCCGGCTAGGCCATAGGCCTCGCCACGGAGGTAGGGGAGGGGTGAGGCCCTGTCTGGGTGGTAAACTGGGCCTAAGCTTGAAGCCCTGAAGCTTCTCTCTCGACAGCGCCTGAACAATTATATAACTTCAGTACATGTGTGCACGCATAACTCCACATTATGACCCAAACCTCTGCCTCATATCACAGTCCGTACCTTACCTCATCCTCCACCAGTTCCCTTTACCACTCAGACTTCTATTTTCTAAAGTACCAACCCTCAGGACCTGACTGGATCCCCGCTGTGATAGAAGCAGATTTATTCTTCTTTATGACTACCCCCTACTTCTTATCTCCACCCCTCTCCCGACTGATGCATATGTAGCTTGCTACTAGGCGCCTTTGTTCTCCTTCGTCCTCAGGAAAAGCCACTTAACATTTAAAGCCTTTTCCTCTTTAAAAAAAAAACAAAAAAACAAAAAATGCAGTTAATTTGTTTGCATGTTGTTTGTGACTGACTTTGCTGTGTCCACTGGAAGGTGGAGAGCAGGAGGTCTGAGCATTGATGTTACCTTTCGCCAGAGATAATGGGTTGTTGCGATCTTCCCTGGCCGCCATTACTCCATTATTGATCTCTTGGTTCTTGTCTTCTTGTGTGTCCCAGTGCACATTTGCACTACAACAGGGCTGATGAAATCATAATTATATACTGCCATCTACTGGATGTAAGACAAAGCTACATATTACTTGTAGTACAGGCATTAGATGACATGACTTCACAAAAATTGCAGCCAAAACTCTTTTAACTGTTCTAGTCTCATAAATATGTCACTTATGAAAATGAATCCATTTCCCATTGCTGCTCATATTAAAAATGGACTTGTACATGTCTTCTTGTCTGATGTCCATAAAAACCGCACAGTGCAGTCCACAATCAAGGTGTGCAAAAGGAAATTCTTAACACACAAGTGGGCCAAAATGACAGAGTGGGGTTTGTTTTTTCTGCACCGTCTTTGTAATGAAAGCAAGCTCAAGCTAATATGGTTGAGTTTATGTTCATCATAGCCAACATTTATGTTAATTAGAGCCAATTTGGCAGTCACAAATATTGTGAAAGTAATATAAAATAGCAAATTTATATATGTTAGTGCCAATTTATGTTGTCTTTTATAGTCTACAAGTATACCAATTTAGTAATGTTGGTTTAAATTAATATGTTAGGAAGAAAAAGGGTGGTACCAGGACAGGGTTAAGAAGCACCTTTGAACCACCACTTGGATCTCTAGAGCTTCTTATATGTTATAGAGGAGACTTTTATCAGATAATATTATATTTTATTAGATAATATTTAGGACAGTAAATCCATTGAGTCTGTTTGTTGCAATTTCTTTGAGATTGACCCACACCTTTGGGTAAAATGCCTGGACTACTGCAGTTGGTGGTAATTGGTATCCCAGAATGAAATAGAATATAGTGTTGAATCTTGGTTAAATGATGAAACACATTCCCATTGTGACTGTTTTCTGTCTTTGTTTGTCGCCTCAGTGACATTAAGAAAGAGCGGCAGCCACCATCGCCAGATGATGTGATTGTGTTATCAGACAATGAGCCATCCAGTCCTCTCATGAATGGCCACTGCTTCACGAAGACAGACACAGATAAACTTATGGTATGAAAACAACATTTAAACTTTGCATACGACGGTCTTATTTTGTCTACAGGCTTAGAAGTTTTCATTCTCACAACATTTTTGGATTAGTCCCTACTGACAAAAATGTCACACTGTGTGTGTGTGTGTATGTGTGTATGTATGTATGTTTATTATGCGAAATCTTATTGTTTTATCTGATCTGGGGTATGTAGAAGAGTTCGCCTGAGGAGAGGGAACGCATCATCAAACAGCTGAAGGAGGAACTGAGACTCCAAGAGGCCAAGCTGGTGCTGCTAAAGAAACTACGACAGAGCCAGATTCAAAAGGAGAGCACTGTGCAAAAGGTAAAAACTCCAGAAGATTAAAGAGAGCATTGATTGTTAATCATTATTGGTTGGAACTAAGTTTTTTCAGGTTTTATGAATACACAGCTGTTATTTACCAAGGGTTTTTCCGATTTCAAGGGTGCTGGAAATTCTTGAAAAAAAACTTTTTAATGTAAGGCTTGAAAAGTTCTTGGTTGGTGTTTGGTTTGCTCTAGGTTCTTAAAACTGCTTGAAATTGTAATTGCATTACATTTATAATATATCTTTGATTGAATAGTTTGTTTTTTGATAAAAGAATAAAGTAAGTCAGAGAGAGCTTAATTGCCTTTGCCTTTTGTACAAAATGAAGTCGACTCCACTCTGGTCTTGTTTGCCACTCCGCATGTGAGGCTACACTTGGTAACTGTTTGTGTGATTGTTTTATTTTGGCTTAGCAAGGTTATTTAGGATGGCGAGTCCACTTAAAGAGAAAAAAACACATTTTGAAGCATGAACTTCGTTGTCTTTTCCCTCAAATATGTCACTTTTCTGTACAATTCTATCATGAAATATAATTGTGGTTGTTTAAAACACAGTAATATCTGATTCAATGTGGTGAAAAAAATTTAAGAAGGACTAATCATTTTTGGAAAGCTTAAAAATGCATCTTGAAAATCCATGACAAGTGCTTGAAATTGACTTTCGAAAAAGGAACCCTGCGATTGACATTGTTATTTAAGACTTTTAAACATTTCTGCTTATTTCCAAACAACATTATGGGCTAACACTAAATCCTGTTTGTTTCTAGACGACTGGCTCTGTAGCCACTCCTCCTCCTCTGGTGAGAGGTAGCATCACATCAAGCAAAGGACCCCTCCAGGTAATTCCTGCTTTTTGTGAGGGCCACCTGCCACAACTTGTATTATAGAGCCTGGACTATTTATTTAGCAAATCTTCGTTATACCTCCATGTAAAGTGGATACTGAGCAACTCAAGTGCAGAGCAGATATATCACAAAATGCTGTGCTTTTGTAGTGTTATGTTAAAAAGCTTCACTCTGTCATTTACTGTATATTTGTGTTGTTGTGTTTTCAGGTGACAGGTCGAAGCTCAGGTGCGGTGATCCCTCCTCCCTTGGTGCGGGGTGGGCAACACGTCCCGTCCAAACACAACTCTCAGATTGTCATGCCACCTCTGGTCAGAGGTGCTCAGGTTAGTGTGAGGGTCAGACACTGTGTAGATGTAACTGTAATTACACTAGTCCACGTTTAAAGTGTTTTCATTGGAAGAAGCTTACATTTGAAGATTGTTAATTTTGAACTCTCTCTTCCCTTTTCTCGCTCGGGTGTGCTGCCATCAGCCTATTGCAATGACTCCCCAGCAGATAGCCAGTCTACGTCAGCAACAGCAGCAGCACAGCGGTTCAGGCCCCCCTCCGCTCTTGCTGGCTCCCAGGGCTTCTGTGCCCAATGTCCAGGTCCAGGGCCAGAGGATCATTCAGCAGGGACTCATTCGGGTGGCTAACGTGGCCAACAGTAATGTCATGGTCAACATCCCTCAGGTGAGGAACAAACAAGCAAACACCGCACACTTATGTGCTAAAACAGTATGAAGTAATGGAAAATGCACCTTCAAAGCTACTAGTCTGCAGCGCTCAGCTTATAACAATGACATCCTCGTGTGTAGTTGCTGAAGTGGTTTCTGTTGTTTGTGTCCAGGCCTCTCCAACCAGCCTAAAGGGCTCTTCAGTGTCACCCAACTCTAACATCAATGACTCCCCAGCTAGCCGCCAGGCAGCCGCTAAGCTTGCACTGCGTAAGCAGCTGGAGAAAACGCTGCTGGAGATCCCTCCACCTAAACCTCCTGCCCCAGAGTTCAACTTCCTGCCTTCAGCAGCCAATAATGAGTTCATCTACTTGTTGGGGTTGGAAGAGGTGGTGCAAAAGCTTCTGGAGATGCACGGCAGGGGTGGGTAGATCTTTGCACTGGGGTAGCTAGTTTGGGGATGTTGGAGTGCAATGCTAGATTATTATTATTATTATTATAAATGTTTGCATCTAATCTAAAGAAGCTCTGTGTTTATCTTAAAGGTAATCTGGGCCCAGCGGCTGCCATGGCCAACTCCATTCCCAAAGAGCCATACACCTGCGCCCAGTGTAAGACGGACTTTACGTCCCGCTGGAGAAAGGAGAAAGCTGGGACCATCCTCTGTGACCAATGCATGTCGTCCAATCAAAAGAAGGCCCTGAAGGCTGAACACACCAATCGGCTGAAGGCGGCCTTTGTTAAGGCACTCCAACAGGAGCAGGAGATCGAGCAGCGTATCCTCCAGCAAGCGGCCTCCTCTTCCTCTTCCTCCTCAATCTCTAAAACCACCTCGTCCTCCTCTCCCTCACTGTCCAAGACTGAGATGCTGGTGTCCCAGCAGTACAAGCAGGTCAGGGCTGCCATGCAACACAGAACTGTGTCTGCACACCACTCCTCCATTAAGCAGGTGAGCAGAGCATGGTGTTTGATTGTATTGGTTATGGGCCAAAACTGAGGTTTAAACCAGTGGTTACCAACATGTTTCCTTAAGAGACCTTTTTTCTAACATGAAGTAAAACTAATGACCCCGATTAAAGGACCATTCACACCTACAACTATAAAAATATCGTTCTAACAAAAAGAAACGTTGCAGTCTGGACTCTTCCATCCACTTAAGTTGGAAGGATTTTTGAAGCAGTATTTTTACAGTTTTCATTCTTGGTGTGGACGGACCATAAGAGTATTTTATGGATATTTCATGATATATGTGATACATTACATTAACAGTACAGAACAACTAATGAACTGGACAACTAACCCAGATAGTGAACACAATAAATGGATGTTTGTGTGAAACGGTTTGAATGAATTTTGAGCAGATTATTTCCTGTGAATATTGCATTATGTTTTTTTTTAATAATCATCCATACTAAACAGGCTTCTATTTTTGACAAATTAAGTTCTTCCTGATACTTGGCCATTGTTCTATTCGTTTTAAAGGGCAGTTTCATTATTATTTGGTTGGGTTTTATTTAAATTTTTATATCATTCTGTAGTATCCCAGTAGTGTTCTTGTTGTATTTAAATCCGAAAAATCTAATTTGGGTGGTTGCTCGGGTCGAGTCAACAACCCAGAGTTTTTAGGGAGGGCATCAGCACTTCTAACTACATCAGCTCATTTTGCTAACGGCTGAGTGGGAGTTTCCATTTGAAAAACCCAGGAAAGAAGAGTTGCCCTTTAACAGCGCACTTTTCTAATGCAGGACGAGGCTGTGAGCAGAGAGTGAGCAGAGAGTGATGTCTCTGTGGATACATTTAGGCCTTCATCGTGCCCTTTATTCAGTTTTCTTCACAAAAGGACAGAAATCCTGAGCTATAGGCCAACTGTATATTCCTCTAAAAAGTTCTCTTAGAAAAGAATCAAAGGTCTCCCAACCTGCCATAAAGCTTTTGCGACCCCTAATGTTGGTCGGGACCAATAGGTTTGAAACCAGTGGTTAAAAAACTTAATTTCCAAGATCAGCAGCTAAAACATGTGCATGGTACACCTGCAGCAACTCAAAACACTTCTCTCTTCGTTGTCTCTCTCCACACAGAATCAGCTGTCACACAGCCTCCAGTCTGCGGTGAGCGCTCGTGGTATGGCCCACTCATTCACCTCCGCCTCTCAGCTGCAGAGCGCAGTGACAGCAGCGGCGCTGGGCGGCAGGCCAGGTAAGCATGCTGCAGCACGCCCGCTGCAGCAGGGGGCAAAGGTCAGCGGCGGCGGCGGCGGCAGCAGTAACCAGGGCAACGTGGCCACCTGGAGGAAGCAGAGCAGTGGCAACACAGGTAGATAAACGTGAGACGAGGTTAGGCCGAGAACGCACCTCAGCCGTTCTCGTTTTCTGCTCCTCTTTGGGGTAATCACTCCCTTCTAAGGTAGATTCCTTTCTGGCGCTGTCACTCCTTAGACTTTCTTCCCATTTTCTCAGGCTAGCCCTTTTCATTTTAGAATTACTTTATAGTTCCCCTTGTGCCATTGTCTTTTTTTTGTATCAAATAAAACTTTAGCAGGTTCAGTTTTCCCTCACAGGGACAAACATTTGAAATTTTCACTCATCTTTCTCAGTACCAACTCTGTCTTATCTGTCTTCTTCCTACATGAGTCAAATTACTGAGTGTGTAGTACTTCCATCATACATATAACCCAGATTCCCAAAAAGTCAGGATCCAGTGTAAAGCAGAAATAAGTGATAAACTGTATTGTTTTTGGTAAATATTCACTGATTATGATTTTTGATATCTGCAACATATCCTAAAAAATTGGGACAGGAGCAACGGAGAGACGGGGAAAGTTGTGGAATGCTTGAAAAACACCTGTTTGTAACATGCAGGTTAATTGGTAAAAGGTGATAGTTTTATGGTTGGTTATGAACTAACCTTCCATTGAAAATGTCTGGCATGTTATGAAGCACAAAATACAACAACGGAGACCCCGGGCTGTTTAGCACCTGAATTTGTGTATCGAACAAGAAAGAGAGAAAATTTAATTTTCAAAACGAGAATTATTTTTGCTCACTGAATGTTTAGTTAAAAGCAACAGTGATGTAACACACTGGCAAACATGCTTCTGTCCCAGCTTCTTTGGAACAGGATCAAACACAGAAGGAGTGTATATTTACAAAAAATAAGCAAATATCTTTCTTTGTACTGTATTTTATTGAGTATATTTAGATTTTACATTTCTACTATTTGGGAATTGGGGTTTGTAGTTCCCCTTGTATCAAATAAATCTTCAACTAGTGCAGGTTTCACTCAGTCAATATTTTGAAATTTTCACTCACCTTGCTCTTCTTTCTTCATCTATATCTTTGTCCTACATGAGTCAAAATCCTAAATGTGTAATATTTAATCATAGATTAAATGTAAAACCTTTCAGTCTCCAGTATACTGACCACTGATGTGTTTATTTCCTGACAGGTGTGACCATGGCCTATGTGAACCCCAGCTTGTCTGCCCATAAGACCACCTCTGCTGTCGAGCGTCAGCGAGAGTACCTGCTGGACATGATTCCCTCCCGTTCTATCTCCCAAACAGCCAACACATGGAAATAATGCAATCTTCCTACCTACTGACATCATAACTATTCCCCCCTCTTAATATCAATAACAGCCATTCTCATTATCATTCTAATCCTTTCTATGGACTCTGCCTCTGGCCAAAAGTGGTGCAGGGGGAGAATCAGCCTAGTTTTTTGTTGGATACAGGCGTTCCTTCACCTCTTCATCAGAATATTTCTGCTCCCATCTTCCTTACCTGAACCCCTCATCCCCAATTGGGCTTTTGGGATTCAAGGAGTATGTCAAATAGAATTTGGGTACCTTTTTTTTTTTTTTGAGGGTTGGGGTTTACATGGGCGTGTACAATTTTACAAACTTCTCCAGCAATGTTGCCTCTCCCTCCCTGTATATTGGTTGAACCTCCCAGTTGCACCAAGAGGAAAAAAAATCCCTGAGCTGCCCTGCCTCTGGATTAGGCAGGGGGGTTAAAAAAAAAAATCTCTATTATACACAATAAAATACTCGCCTTACGTCCTAACCCTCTCCAGTCTGAGCCAGTCAGACTCAGGCCCATGTGGTGGCCGAACCGAACATAACTGAAGACCTCATCACAGGGACTGTGGTTTGAGCTTCGAGGACCATCCACAAAATAACAACTGCTTCAGCTTTGCAAAAATGAATAATAAGAAAAAAAAAAGACTGTAAAAATGATCTTTATCTGCACACAGAGCGCCTCTTCTCTCTAACCCACAGCGTGTATAGTAGAGAAGTCGACGTGTGTTGGATTATTTTGTATGGCTGAATGTTAGGATTTTGTCTTTTCTTCTATAAGTCATATACTGTGTTTGGAATATTGTGCTCCCCGATACTTTGGAAGTGGCCTATTGTCAAGGTCTGAATTTACAGGCTTAATGTTACTGTTGAGGTGGTTTTACATCTGCTGGGTTCCATGTTGTGGCCTACTTTTAAATACTTTGTTTTTTCTAAGATGAAGAGGAAGAATAAAGATTAAGGTTTCACTGACTCATGTAAAGACACGGAGCGTATGTTTTGGAGGACTATTCTTATTGAATATTGTAAAAAAACAAAACAAAAAAAACAAACCTTCCAAAGAACTAGTGGAGCCCAAATGGAATCCCTTCTGCTAGAAGGTTTCTAGGTTATTTGAACCCTCTCTGGATATAAACATGAATTCATGCTAAACTGAGGGGGTGTAAGGAATGTCATATTTTTGACATCGTTTTGCTTTTAGTCATAGGTTGTGGTGCATTATTTTTCTTCTATAGACAAACTGTCTCTGGGTTTATTTATAGGGTCATGTTAGTAAAGATATATGCTTATTGCCCTAAGTTTGAATGGATCTCCACTTAAACTTGATTTGTTTTCTCTCGTGTGTCCAGTGGCTCCTGCTCACCTTACGATTGGTCTGAGAGAAGCTGGACAGCTTTCAGAATGTAGTTATGCAAAAACCCCTATAGCAACAAATGACATGAACTTCTTAGTCTTTAACATTAAGGTGTGTATGATTTATGTCAGGTCCTTGAATTGAGCTAACTATGCCTTTCACATGAGCTGTAGTGCATTTTTTATCAGGTTGCAGCAGCACAGGATAAGCTAGTGAAGTACAATATGTCCTACATTAAACAGGGGAATTCCCATTTGCTCATGGAGTCATTTTGTTAACCATGTGCTGTTTTCTTTAATTTCAGTCGCTGGGGTGGTCCAGTTTCTCTAACCCTACCACTTACAGACATTGAAGGGATGGTTTGATATTTTGAAGTGGGGTTATATGAAGTCAGTGTCTTTACCTACATTAGATGGCGGTCGGCATGCCCAGTTTGGAGAAGCAGCAGGAGTACCAGTGTAGGAAGCAGAACCACGTACTGCAGCAAAACATTTTAGTCACATAAAAACGGCTCGCCTGAAAAAGTCAGTGCCAGTTTAAGTGTATGTTATAGTATATTTTATATATTTAGAATATTTCCACCACTGTACCTTGCTGTCAGACAGCCTTTTCCAATTGGAAATGGCCATGTCATACAAGTCTAAAATTGTTCTCTCCAAAGCAGCCACTCTATTGGCAAAAATAGCAATTTTACCTCACACAACATGCCTCCATTGGTTAGTTTGTTTGTGTTGTGACTTGGGTGTTTTAATGGGTTAGTTCAGATTCACCTAAGTCACACAATAACATAAACAAAGGCAACGGTAGACCACCAACTCCTATCTTCTGCCAAGTAAGATTAGTTATGTCGGCTATGGAGTTTGGTTGGTTTGGAGAGGGTGATATTTGGCTTAGATGACAGCATTTTCCTGTCAGAAAAGGCTGTCAGACAGCAAAGTATAGTGGTGAAAATATTCCAAAGATACCATACACTTAAACTGAAGTGGCTAAAATATGTCTTGACCCTGTCCACAGCAGTATATGCCCTTCCTACACCGGTACTCCTGCTGCTGCTCCAAACTAGAGGTGTGTGGTCCGCCATCCACTGTAGATAATACACTGACTATAGATAAGTACTTCATACAACCCTACTTAAAAAAAATCCAAACCATCCCTTTAATGTGGTTTATTAGAAAATAAGACTAAATTTAATATTAGAAAATATAAGAAAACTGATGTGTTGAATTTAAGCAGTAAATTAGGAGGAAATGATCATTCACATTTCAAAATCTGAATGTTTTGCAAGCAATATGCCAAGAGGCCGACCACCCCAGCATTTATTTTCTCAATATTCTGTATCTGTCCCTTTTTTAAAATCATTTTCACCTTGAAACCGCAGTGATGATCATCTCATCACTGTGTAATTACAAACCTGGGGTCTAGCTGCCCTGTTGGATTTGTGTCCTGTATCCAGAGTGCACTCTTTAACTCACTGATTATTTTCAGGCTCCATGCTGAAAGATGGTGCGCTGCATTAGGTAACTAACTGGGCACCAGTTGAAGTTTATCCCTGCCTACTGGGGTATCATCACTGTACGTTTGGGTTTCATTTAGGACGGTGCAACAATGCAGTATGTACATTTTGCTGATAGAAATACAAGCATACAAAGTTTAATTTAAATCCCTAAAGATTTTTGTATTTCTGTCTCAAAGTAGCATCGGAAATCTTCCAGGTTGTCTGTACATTCCTGACAGGCAGAAGGTAGCAGCCCGCGTCTTGTGGATGCAAAATAAGCAATCTGGAATGAGCCCATCATTTTGTGCCCTGCTAAGTGTAACCCTGTGCTGTCCTGACTACTGCCTGCTGCTGCTGCTGCTGTTTGACAACAATATCACCATTCCGTTTGTTTGGGGCCGAAGCTCTGCTGAATGCAGTGCAGCCCCGATGGAAAAGAAAACAATGTATGAAAAATATTTGTTTGTTTTTTGTTTGTTTTTTGTTTTGTTTTTTTGATTTTTTTTTCTGCTCTATCAAATAATAATAAAACTAATTTTAACCCCTCGTTCATGGCTGTTTTGCCTGTTCATTCATGATGTTGATTACTCGATTAGTTTATTGGCAGAACATAAATGGACAATTATTCTGACAATGGACTAATCATAATCATCGATTTTTTTTTTTCCCCAAGCAAAAAGGGTTTGAGTTTTTCTTTGTCTTATGTCAGTGGGAATTGAACGTTTGTGGATTTTCTGTTTCAAATGATACATGCATTATATTGTGTCAATGCTTATATTCATATATTCATTTATGAGTGTGCAAGTGATTTGAATAAGAAAGGTAATTAGAATGAATTTAAAAATGTCTAATAAAACATGTTTGTACTTAATAAATAAGGCAAATAAATCTGAATCTCTGAATAGGAACAGGTCATGAGGTAGTCTATGCACACACATTTGTGGATTTTTCGACCGTTAGTCATTACAGACATAAGCATTAAAAAGGAAAGGAGAAATTTTCAAAATAAAGGAAATAATAAATATAAAATAGGTGTGTATATACAAAAACTAAAAAGTCAAAAGAAAGGATCCTGCTCTCTATGTACTCTGACTTAGAAATGTAAAAATAAGAACATAACCGGATAAGGTAGTCTAGGCACACACATCTGTGTACATCCCAAAATCGTAGCTCCATTGTTCACTGGCCTTAAAGAGAAAATGCACTTTTCATGTGAATGTCCAGTCAACGTTGAAGGGGATTGTTGTCAGTTGAAATACATTCCTCGGTGTGTGCAATGTTGGCCAAGAATCCTGGATGCAGGAAGAACCATAGACTATTTCAGCTTGGATTTCTCATTTCTGCCTCTTGGAGCCAGTGGTCATGCTAGACGACACTGACTTGACATCCACATGAAATGTACTGAAGTCGTCCTTTAAAGACGCCGGAGCTTAAAGTCATGCTCTGTGTGAACGCTGTAAATGTACCAATAAGATACAATAATGCTTGCGTTCATGTCTGTAAAGCTTGTAGCGTTTTAGTTATTGCGTGGCCTTTGTACAGGATTTCGTTACATATAGTGTTTGCTTATGTCACTTTTGTGTGTCGACCCCCTCCACACGTGTCTGCATATTGTAAGTCAGAGTACATAGAGAGCAGGATCCTTTCTTGCAGTTACATCAACAGCAGCCTGTGAGGCAATTATGAAAGAAAACTACAGAGAAACCACAATTTTAACACTCACACTGACTTACTGTCATTCTGACAGTTCTCTCACTGTAAGATAGTAAGCTAAGAAAAAGAAAAAAAAATCAAAATGTTTTTCTTTTTCTCCCACTGAGGGTTGGACCAAGGAACACTAGCTTCTAGATTAAAACCACTAAACTTAGTTTAACATACTTGAAATCTATCTCAATATATTATTCACTTGTGTTAAAATGTAAGGAGCAAAAGTAAAAAGTTGTACTGTGCTTAATTGCCTGAACCAGTAGTGACCACTGGCATGAGAAAAAGGTTTTGTTTGTGAGTCTGTGCCTCAGGCTATCTGACCCACTTAAGTTCAATAAAGCAACTTGCAAGTAAAGGTCCACTGCCTAAGATTTATGGGGGGTTATTGGCAGAATATGGCAGAAGTGGAATATAATATTCAGCAGTGTGTTTTCATTAGTTTATAAAATAAGAATTGTTGTGTTTTCATTATCTTGGAATGAGACATTTATATCTACAGAGGACACAGGTCCTCCTCAAGAGAACCTGCCGTGTTTCACCACCATGTTTCTACAGTAGCCCAGAACGGACAAACCAAACACTGGCCCTAAAGGGCATTTTGCGGTTTGCACAGGTTTTGCAGCCACTGTAGATTCTCCTACATGCATGGAAGAACGAGACAGTGGTTGCAATCTGCAAGCCCACCGTTAGATGCCATTCAATACTACACACAGTTCTTTTGATATCAACAATTGTTGTCAGCTGTTAAAAAGTGCATATTGTAGATGCAACATGTTTGTCAAACCTGAGTTCTTATTGAAAAGCTGCTGCTAGCAAAATACAACTCTGTCATCACATCCTCCAGTATATTGCCTTTTTCTGTAATGATCAGTTTTGGTGCTGTATTCACCTGCCTGCCTTCTTTGCCTGACTTGTTATAACTGTTAATGCTAATAAAAAAAAAAACTTTTCTAACTTATCTAGGTCACTACATGGACAGCAACAACTGGTTACAACCTACTGTCATATTAAAAATTGAATGTGAACATTGATATGCAATACGTGAATTAATAAAAAGCTATCAACCAAACATACTTTGCTTCACCGTGTTTCTGAAGTCAACAACTCAGCAAGTTATGTACCAAAACTTCTGCCGACTTTCCAAGTTGTTGTTCCAACTTGACGGGGTGTTCTTGTGTACTCCCAGTCTGGAGCAGATTTTTCCAATTATTCCAACAGCTCATGAATACAGGATAATTTCACAGTTTGCATATAATGACCCTCTTGCTTTAAACTGCAATAACACCTTTTAACCCCTAGATGGCAGAATACACCAACAATCCAAAGCACTTGTGTTTGTCTTCATTTGTATTTACAGGAATTCAGTCTTCACATTTGTGTAAAGCGTTAGAAAAATAAGGACTTGCACCGTAATCTTGATCTAATACCACAGACTTCACTGAGTGGGTTAAGCTGTGAGGATGAGGTCATGAACCCGGAGCGAACTGGAGAGAGGGAGACCTTTACAGAAGAAAGTGAGCCATTGTTTGTCCCCACGACCCACTTATGAGCTTCATTCCTTGGCAGCCACGGGTTCTCCCTGTGATACTACAGCACATTTCGTTCCTCTGTGTGTGTGTGTGTGTGTGTGCATTACTGTATATTTACATTTTAATGATACAGAGTGTTTTTCCTCTCTCATAGTTGCCCTGAATCCATATAATCAAGCCATGAAAAACCCTTTTAGGTTCATTGTGTTTCTGTTCAAATCAGCCATCAGTTTGAGCTGGAGCTACACATCTCTGCTCTGCAGCCACTCAGGTAGTGTAGTATCATCATCTCAGCTGTGGTAGTGGGCTTCATTTACCTCCCACCACCACATGAAAGGTGTTGCTGTTTGTGATTCAGCGAGCAGTCGAGTGTTTCCTCACACTGATGCTTGCTCTAGATTCTACACCCACTGGGATCCTTTTTCCACCGAGGGCTGCGCGTGGATGTGTGTGTGTGTGTGTGTGTGCATGTGCGAATTTGATGGAAGCAAAAGGGGGGTTCCACCCTGGATGACTGAACAGCTATGATCGCAGCCGCATGAGCCAATCAGCCGACGAGCACCATGCCTCCTGGTTCTTAATTGGCTGGCTTTCCCGGTGAGCGCAGCTGACACACAGAGCCAGCTGGTTTTATCAGAGAATGAGCCGGGGCCACGGTGGGAAAAGGAGACAGAGAGGAGAGGCAGGGATATAAGAGAGGCAAGATTCAGAGTGTGTGTATGTGTGTGTGTGTGTGTAGCAGCCAGTAATTACCTTCTGGTGTCTGAGCCAATCAAGAGCCATACAGAGAAAGATACATTGGGAGGAAGCCCCAGTTAGATTCTCAGTCTATTCCAAACAGGCGGGGAGGTAGAGAGACAGTGTGTTTATTGAATCAGAGTCAGAGAGAAGGAACGGAAGTGTTTTCTCCGGAGCGCCACAGCTCATCCTTTCTCATATTTGCCGAGTCGTGCTGGGTGAAAACAGATGGACAAGATGAACCACAGCTCAGCTGAGGCAGAGGCTGAAACCATTGAACCACTGCGTTACCTCAGGTAGGCACCTGTTCATTTGCTGTCTCTCATGCTCTCACTTCTCTTCTACTCCAGTGCTCTCCTGCTGCTCTTCTTTTTCTGTTCTCCTCCATTCTGTTTGTTTTATACCAATTTCACAGGACTCAAATCAGTGCGAGAAAGAGACTCTGGCAGATTTAGAGGGGAGAACAACATCCAGATCTTCTTGTAGGACCCAGGAGAAGTCTTCACATGAGACTTTGATTCACAGCAGGCTTTAAAAGAAAAACTGAGCTGAAAGGAGGGAATAATAAGAGATTCATGAATTGCTATACCCATGATGATCATGGTGATGGTGCCTGTTGAAATATCTTGGTGTGCCCCAAGAAACTCCTCCTCTTGAATTTTCATCATTGCTCTTCTCCCACTCCACTGAAGCCTCAAATTGAATTACATATATGAGCTGTTATTGAATTAGGGCACCAATGTTTAATTTGGCATTATCAGGCTGCTTATTACCGACCAAGCCAACCATCTTATGATTCAATATCTTTATGGATGAGACGAGTAATCAGTTTGTTATGCAATCAAAGGTTAGTGTGGTGTGTTTGTGCCCCCGGCTGCCTCTGTAGCACCACTTTTACTCTCAGAGTGATAGTAAAAAAAAAAAAAAAAGCAGAATTTAAATTTGAGAAACAAAAAGAGGGGTACTTTGCACATACAGAAAGGAAGGTAATCAAATTTTTCAACCTTTTACATACACACACACACACACACACACACACAAACGCACTCTATTTGCATCCACTTAAGATTTACAGATGCAGTGTTGTCCCTCTTGGATGCACACCAAGTAAAAAGCCTTTAGCCATCGTGATCAAGCTTGTGACACCATAAAATGCAGCTTAAATAAGGACATGGAGATAATACCCCGCAGCAAACACTAAAATAAAATATTCATAAGGGAAATCCAAGAAAACTGCACGGACAACAACAAAAAACATCCAGATGAGATGGAAAAATCCAAAAGACACATAATGTTGTGTTTTATATCTATGAGAAATAATAGTAAACTTGTCTTAAAGGATATTACAAAAACAAATAACTTTTCTCATGTATAGCTAAAAGCTAAATGTAATTCTGGCCAGCACAGTTTTGGGTTTATGGTTCCAGAGGGAGCTATATGAAGTCTCAAGTGATGTCACTTGAGTCGATGTTGGTTGGGGTTGAAATCTGAAAATGAAAAAAAAAAATCTGGGAGTGTGCAGTTAGAAAGAAGTGAGCTTGGCAGACCTCTGTAGTCCACTCCTCAAATATGCTTGAAGCTAAAAGCTGGAGGCTACACGAGCTGCTACTAGCATCACTCCAACGGATTTCCGACTGAACTGTCTGTGGTTGAGTTGTATTGTGCACAACAGGTAGTTGGTGATTTGCTCAATTTTTAACAGGGAGGGTGGGCCGGGGTCACGTCGGTCACCTGATTCAAGAACGCTGTTTTTTGTTTATATTTTAGAGAATATAGGTTAGAGAATATTACAGATCCAAGATGAAACTGACAGAAGGGCAGAACTAAGAGAAAGAGTTGCAATGACAAAGCCATCTGCCATTTCAGCACCATGGAGAGCTCCATGGATTGATCAGTAGACAACAGTGTCAGGCCGATGATATTTCAGAGCCGCGGCCGGTGCCACAGATTCTAATTTGCACAAACCTCAGTCAGATAACGGATCAATGAGTCAGACAGACCAGAGTGAAATATTCAACTAAACAAGCCCTCTGCCCCTGCACTCTCTCTGCTACTCGGGGATGAAGAGGGGGGATGGCGGGTTAACGAGTGGGAGGCATTTTGTTCATTTTTGCTAACAAGGGGGATGGCATCCCCACTCATATCACATACTGGTCATAGGAGTGCAATGATAAAATCAGTTGAGTATGTGTTTATCTTCCATATTTCCTTTAATTTCTGTGCAGCAGTTGACCAAATGCCTGCGCACCACTAATGGTATGAAACCATGCATGCGCACAAACACACACAGGCAGTGGTTCATATTGTAACAAAGCCCTTTAAAGAGAAGTAATGGTGTTAAATTCTATAGTGTGATGGCAGGATTAGAGCGTGAATGGCTGAACAATTTCCAGCCTGGCTGTCTTTGTCTCTGGGTAATCTACTGTAAATTGAGTGCGCTGTTGTCACTCAGGAGGAAACATCATTGTTGCTTTTCTTCCTTCAGTGCAATTCAGATAAGATGATGTGCTTAAAATAGCCTAGAGACAGATGGTTTGATCCATTTCTGTTGATTATTTATCTATATAAATCACTCTGTGAGCCAGACATTGATTTCACAACATGTGCGTACATATGGTGCCTAAAGACATCTTCATACAGCATCTCTTTGTGACTCTGTATCTATAGTAACACTCCTTGGTTTATCTGCCCCAGTCTCCTGACATCTGTCTATTTCGTGAAGTGTAATAGCTATGCTATTGCCATGCCAGTCAGTGCATGGACCTACATATTAAATCTATTTTAGGAGCTTTTTAAAAAATTTTCTCAATAATGCATGTAATTACGCTCTTTGCATTGACTGCATTTACATTCTTCTCCGTGTGTGTCGACATCTGAGCAGCTGAGGCTGGCAGATTAACAATCACCCGAGAGGCTTCGCCCCAGTCCTCAGCCTCTCAGATCTCTGCAGCTTGATTGGGGCTGGCTGGTAGTCAATTAAGGCAGTCAATTAAAGCCCACATATACTACTGCAGGGGTTACTGATTATACAGCCGCCTTCATCATCAGGGTATATGTATGTGCACATGTAATTTTTAGATTAACCAGCAGTTCACAGTTCATTCTAAAATGATAGATAGATATTTATCCATCGTTGTTGCCAATCAAGTCAGCGGCTGACAAGCAGCTGTTGGAGCAACCTGTTCCGGTGGGGACTTTGTGAACAAAGAAAAATTAGATGGAGATAATTACTATCTGGAACTGTAAGATAATATCAGCCTGGAGACACCCCAGTGATAAAGCTGTTCAATGATCTGATATAATTATATAGAAATTATAAGTAATGTATTTGCCAGAGGCAAACAGAAACCTATTAGAGTTAATGCATGAAATTCTCAATACGTGACAATCCTGCTGTTTTAGCGTGATAATGGTTTTGACTGCAGAAAGATCATTCCGAGCATGACTTCTCTCCAGAATAACAGATTAAACAAACTACACACACATACTACAATATACGCATCACCGGTTCTAAAAATGATCAACTTAATCCAAACCTGGAATAAAAATAAAATTCACTACAACTTTGCATACACTTTTGCAGCAAGTAGAAGTAGCCCTACATTAAACTGATAGGATTATTTGAAGTGGGTTTATATGAGTCAGTGTTTTGCCCACAGCAGATGGCAGTCAGCATGCCCCCCATTTAGGGAAGCAGCAGGTGTACTGATGCCGGAGGCTAAACAATATACCACTGTGGACAGGGTCAGCAACAATTTGTATTTTAGCCACTTAAAAAAGGTCCACCTGAAAAAAAATATATCAGTTTAAGTGTATGCCATATTTAGAATATTTTCTCAGCTGTAATTTGCCATCAGAGAGCCTTTTCAGACAGGAAACTGCAGCCAAATATTGTTCTCTCCAAACAAGCCAGACCACTTGGGTGAAATCAGTAATTCTACCTCAAACAACAATTGTACTGCTGCCTTGAACTCTTAGTTAGTTTCCGTTTTTTGTTTGTTTGACGCAGACTAACAGATCAAGCCAGCAGTAGACAAGCAGAGGCAAAATGACTGATTTTGCCATATGGAGTCTAGTGGGCTTGGAGAGAGAGATATTTGGCGTATATAACAGTAGTTTCCTTTGAGAAAAGGTAGCTGTATGATGCCAAAGTAAACTGGTGAAAATATTCTAAATATGGCATAAACTAATACTGTACTAGGTACTATCTGGCACAGTATCTGGTACCTGCCTATTGCATCTGGAAGTTGAGATGGATAAAACATAGAGCAAAATCAGGGCTTCTGTGATTGATTTATTTGGGAAAAATGAGGTTACTCTGTCTCTATTTCTAAAAGGTCAGGGCACCTTCTTGTCTACAGCACTAGCTGTTCTGTTATATCTACTCTTTACTGTCAAGTAACAGCAAATAGCCAGCAGGGGAGGACTGAAAATATCTGAGTACAAAAGTCTGATTTTAGAAATATGTACTCAGTGCCAGTTATTTTCAGGACTGACTGAACAAACGGTGTAACATCTGCCAGTACAATATGTTGTCATGTTTTTAAAATTATTTTTCTATGATACTCTGTCATGTGTAATTCTCCCCCTGGATCTTTCCTTCCCCTCCTCCTCCTCTTTCTGCTCTGACAGTGATGAATGTTCTGGCTCTTTGCTCCATCTTTCCCCTTTTGCCCATCACACCTGAGGCCTGGGGCCAGTCGCATAGAGAAATGCTAGATTGGTCAAAGGTATTTCCATTTGCTGGTCCGCCTACCTGTCTATCTGAGCAGCTTGTAGTGTGACAAGCTGTCTGACTTTACCTGCATTCATGTCTCTGCTACCTTGGCAAACATGCATATTTTGCTTATTGTCATTCTTCTGGCTTGCCTCCCTCCTCTCAGCCCCCTGCCACCAATTCCTATGTTGGCAGCTCCATTTGCCTGTGTGACAGCTCAGGCATTTATTTATAGGCCAAATGTAATGATTGGGGCAGAGGGGTGGAGATGTAGCGAGGGAGAATGGAGAGGAGAGATGATTTGCTACTGGTGCAGTGTTTGGCCATAATTTTCCTCCTCCATTAAAGTCATATTAACTGTAAGAGTTCTCCATTTACCATGTTTTAAAGAGGATTGTGTGGGGGAGAGTGGGCTTGACAGCAGGATGAGGACTGATGGTTTGGTTCCAAGTGAATTATAGGATCCACAGCAGGTCTGATATTTCTCATCTTTACCTGATAAGTAGCATTGTATAGCTGTAAAGTGCGAGCTAACAGAATTAAAGAAGTAACCAGGCAGCGGTAAGTGCATTCACTCAAGTGGAGTGAGAAGCTGAGTCTTCAGACATGCTGGCAGCTCAGTGAGGCTAAATGCTAAAGTCAGCGTGCTGACATGCTCGCCATGACAACACTTACATGCTCATGTTTAGCAGACATAATGTTTGAAAAGTTCACCGTCTTGTTTTTGTTTGGGCCATAAAATGTCAGAAAACGGTGAAAAAAGTTGATCAAAGTTCAAGATGATGTCCTCAGATGTCTTGTTTTGTCCACAACCCAAAAATATTCTGTTTACTGTCCGAGAGGAGTAAAGAAACCAGAAAATATTCACATTTAAGGAGCTGAAATCAGAGAATTTGGACTTCATGTTTACTTAAAAAGCAAAACAAAACTCAAAATGATTAATCGATTATCAAAGTAGATGCAGATTAATTTAATAGTCCATTAATAATAGATTGATATTATTTGTCCTATGTGAATCAGCATCTCTGTGATTTGGAGTTATAATGTTTTTTTTAATTTATTTTTTATTTTTTTTTATGTTTTCTATTTTGACACTCATAATATGTTGAACAGCAGTCAACAGCTGTGTGTTTGAGGCTTCTATTGATGTTTGAAATCAGTGATATTAACAGAGAAGGTTTGCTGCAAATGTGCATTTATGTTTGTAAAGTGCTTTTAACACATTCAGAAAGTGGGCACAACAACTCTAAACTATATTATCAATGTGGCTGCTGAAGATCAGAGGCTCCCCCTCTGTAACGCTGTAACATTGTTACAATGTTACTCAGAGTCTTGACATCATATTTTGGAGACAATGTCGATTTTACATATAAATCAGACTTCTCTTATCCTGTGCATATGTGACACACAAAAAACAGATGTGTGGAGGTAATTTCTAGATCACATGAGGTCTCCTGGTAATATCAGTCCCATGATAGGAGTCTAAAGCAGCGCTTGTGGCTCTCAGGGGATGTGCTTTTAGCTAAATATTAACATCAGTGTGCTAAAATGCTCACAATGACATTGCCAATATGTTGAGGTTTAACAGGGCTGGCAAAAGAGCACACATTCTGTACTCAAGTAAAGACAGATACTTGTGTAAAAAAAAATACTGATAAAAGTAGAAGTACTGATTTAACTTTACTCAAGTAAAAGTGAAAACTACAGACTCTGAAATGTACTCAAAGTATAAAAGTAAAAAGTAGCTCTCTGATAGTCATTTCTACCAGCTGTTTCTGTCCAAAGCTAATGGAACCTCACTTTTTTTTTCCATGGTTGAGTCTTCATCTTGTTATGTCTTGTTACGTCTTTCGCGTCATATGTTTTTTTGTCTTGCTGTGCCCGTTACGTCTTTTATCTTGTTTTTGTCTTGTTATGTCTTCAGTATAGCTTTTGTCTTGTTAGGTCATGTCGTTTTCATCTTGTTACATGTTTTACGTTGTTTTCTTTGTCATGTCATTTTACCTTTTACAATATTTTTGTACGGTCATGTTTTTTATGTAATTTTCGTCTTGTTATGTCATTTTATTGCAACTTTTATTTTTGTCTTGTCTTGTATTGTTATGTTGTCTTAAATGTATTATGTCATTTTCATTTTATGTCTTTTATGTAATCTTTGTTCTGTTATGTATTGTCAAGTCTTTTAGTTGCTTTCATCTTGTTGTGCCTTTTTTTTTTTAAATCTTGTTTTAATCTTGTATTAAAACTAAAGTAACAAGCCTGTTTTGAAAATATAAGGTGTGGAAAGTATTCATATTTGTGTTAAAATGTGGAGAAAAGTAAAAAACTTTGTCAGAAAAGGAGATACTCAAGTACAATAGGGATACTGAAAAATCTCCAAGTACAGTAACTTAAGTATTTGTACTTAGGTACTTCCCATCTCTAGTGTTTAATTTTGGGAAACAATGATACTATATATGTTAAAAAAAATTATCATGGAAATTTATCCCATGTTTGTTTAGCAGGGTAGAGATGACTTTTTTGTTGTAACGAATAACTTAACATGGTAGTTCAGTCAGACATCTCACTTTTTAGAATGCTTATTGCAGCAGCAGAACATTAGAGATTAGTGTCTGTGCTCTGACGTCAGATATTGAGGAGATAGATAGATAGATAGATAGATAGATAGATAGATAGATAGATAGATAGATAGATAGATAGATAGATAGATAGATAGATAGACTTTATTTCGGTGTCACTCCACAACACACAATAAAAATACAAAACAGAGTTATATAAATATAGAGTTCAGACAGATTACCCCCCTCCCTTTGACAAAATTAAGAAGTGTGGGGGACCACTCAAAAAGAGTTGTGAGACACCAACTAAAAAAATCATAAAAAGATTGTATAAAAACGTACAATATGGTACCAAGGAGACAAAGCACAAATGATTGTTTTATGAATTGGAACTCATAAAAAACAGTCTTCTATTTAGAATGAGGTGGCAGGCTTTGGCACATTCGTTGATGCAATGTTTACCAAGAGAGAGTTTACCAGGAGTGATGAGTAAATCCCTTGAACCACGTGTTGGAGGCTGCAGGTGGATGCTGGGGTGGTGGTGGGACTGAAAGGCACCGATGCAAGGCAGCAATGGCGTTCACAGGCAGAGGGAGAGATGGGAGGTTTATCAGTTCAAATAGACTGCCAGATTGGAAGGGTGCGTTTGGTATGTACTACAGAGAGTGACATGTGCTTACGTGTGGTTGGAGGTGCAGCTGTTGTAACTCAAGTAGTGTTGGCATATTTCATTCTGGACCAAGGTGACAGACTGACCAACCAACCAACCAACCAACATCTCCATCCCTAGAGCAACAACAACAACAACAAAAAAAGCCAAGAAAGGCAAAAAAAAGGTGTCACCAGTGATACTAATTAAGGTTTAGTTCCATTCAGGTCAAGCAGAGTCAGGGTGCTGTTGTTGTGCATGTTGGCTCAATGGAAACGCTCTGCTACACTAATTAGTATCATTGATCACCCCCATGTTTACCCTATTATTTCATATCAATATGGCTGCTGTGAAAAGGGTATATATATGAAAGGATGTAGCAGCTCACAGGCTAATAGGATATAAGAAAAAAAACAACAACAAAAAAACCACACAACCTGTTTCTAGTTTTTCATGTTGAGGAACCATTTCTCTGTTGGGGTTGAGCTCGCTTTCACCTGAGCTTTGACAACTCTTGTTTTGCATTTGCTCGCCCACCCAAAAGCAGAAAACTGTGCTGATTCAGGTTTAAATGAGTCTCCAGGCAGCATCCTTTGTTAACGAAGAACACAAGAGAGCCGTTTGAGGAAGGCTGAGCCAAGGCTGTGTCCTCCTCATTATGTCCACATGGTGAATCATTTAAGAGATTTCAGCAGGTATTAGGGGGACGCGAGAGAAAAAACAGTACTCTCCCAAAGGTGCCCCAATTTTTTTTTTTTTTTTTTTACATAAGATTTGCAATGAATGATTTAGGAGGAAATTTCTCAAAACTACTCTTGGTTCAAGCTGGTGTGAGGAGTGATGAGAGCAGAGGGAAAAGGTCAAACACTTCTGCAGATTGAGATGATGGGGTGAGTTCAGTTTGTTTATCTTCACTCAGTATTTGCTCTGACAAGCCGTATACAGTAAGTTGTTCTTCAAACAGCAGTAGCTGCACATGGTGTGTGCGTGTGTGTATCTGTGTGTGTTCATGTACATACATTAGAGCGAATGAGTGGGAGACAGAGCTAGAGATAGACCACATATGCCTCCTTCTTTGCAGAGGTAATTGCAAGTCGCTTGTACTTTAAATTGGCAAGACGTAATAGGGTCAGAATGTGTCAATTATTTAAGCACTTTTATGTCCCCTGTACACAATCTCAGCATATAGTGTGTATGTGTGTGTTATTGTATTGGGGAATGAGCATACAGAGACACAGCAGAGCACTTTAATGAGAATGCTGGACTGAAATCAGTTTCTTACCTCTTTCACAGCTCTAACAACGGTTCGCCTTACACCGGCCCAGATAACGATGACAGAACTAAAGAAAGAGATAGTGTGCCGGTGTAGGCAGCAGTGCAAATTAGTCTCTCTCGTTACTAAATAATAGCCAGCTTAGAACATTTTGTCCTTGGAAAAACTGACCTTAAAAAGAAAAAAAAAAAATCCCTATCTTTTTCGTCCCTCATCTTCCTGTTCTTTCTCCCAGTGTTGGTGCCTCTCTGCTCCCCTCATCTCTCCCTCTGAAACACTCTGCCATCACGATGCTACTCCTTTTTTATGTATACGAATCAAAACAAATGGAGGAGGTTACAGTGGAAGGCTGTTCAGGGGAATCCACAGTCCCTTGAGGCATATCTAACAGAAACAGAATTCATGTATTATTCTTCCTTTACTATCATGATCGAACACAAACTGCAACTGAGACAGAAACAAACCAACCCCCCCACAACATTTCTTGTTAAAAATTAAGGTTGTTCAGATACCAGTGCCGGTAATGGAAAATACCTCTGATACCTAAAAGGCTCAGGTCGTTGAATACACAAATCTATGCACCAATTCAATACCATAACCTACAAATTGGATCCCCAAGGATGGCCTGAGCCAGACCATACAACAATGATAGCAATTATACCACGTCCATGCAGGGTTAGTAGTAAACAAATGTTAAAAAATACCAATATTTTATTCACGCACTGCTATCGGACTGGTAATCAGTATCAGCCAATACACAAAGTTTGGAATCTGTATCAGGAAGGGAAAATGGCATTAAAACATCTCTATTAAAACGTAGGGATGTGCCACTCCAACATTCAGTATTTAAATTGGTTTGATAGTGGGCAAAGTCACTTGATTGTATATTGGAGGAAGTTTAACCAGATACAATCCATGAGCCTAAACTATCACGTAAACCCTTAACTGAACTGACACGACATATAGAGAGATGTGTCTACATGTGTCAAGTCATAGTAGCTAGAACATGAGTGAGACCTGTCAGCAGCACTGTCATCATGTCAGCTGTGTGTTTTTTTTTTTTTATACTTCGGTGGGTAATTTTAAGCTCAAGCAAGAAAAGAGCAAAATAGTGATGATTTATATAATTTCTTTAAATGTAATTTTGAATGTTTGAATGGTATTGAACACTCAAAAACGCTGCTAAATGTTGTGGGCTATGTATTTATTCCTTTATGGAAGTAGAATATTTGTCTCACAGTTGGACCATGATGTTTTTGATGGTTAATTAGCAAAGTGCATACATACAAAGGTATTACAGCCACAAAATGTAACTTCTCTGCATTAAAATGTCAAAAAACACTACACATATGCTATATATTTTGTTGAGCTGGGTGTTTTTATTATCCCAAATATTTCCAGCAATCTTAAAATGCAGTGAAATCTGTTTTTTTTCAAAGGTAATGGTGCAGCAGCTGCTAGCTATTGCTTATAACTACATCGAGGAGGAAGGAAGTAGGCGCACGTGACTAAATGTAACATAAATAAAAATGTAATATTACCTCGCCCGTGAACATGATTTCTGTCTGAGTCATGTCACACAGATTTTCATCAGCAGCTATTGTTTATGTGACAGAGACCACAAGCGGCAGCACGTACAGTACATATTGTGTGTTTAACAGCCTAGTTGTTTACAAGAGGGGAAAAGATGGTATCTGATTGGTATTGATATCAGCAGATACTCAAATTTACGGCATCAGTATCAGTATACATGTAGTGCTGCTGAAGCGCACCAGAGCAACGCTCTGCCACTTTTTTAGAATATTTGCAGTTTGTTGAATTATTTTTTTCCAGCTACTTTGTATATTGATGAGAAATGTGTGATGCAGACCACAGACAGAGAGACATGCATGGATGTGCGAGTCATAGGTGCGCTCCGCTACTTAAACTGTATCAGACATGAAAAAGTGGTATTGAGCCATCCCTATTAAAAATGTGTATGCAAAGTCTGTTTGTGAGAGTTTATGTGTGTTTATGCATTAATGTGTGTAAGACTGATTTGACGGGACTGAAGTGAGCTGTGTGTCTCTTTTGGTGGCAGCTGCATGTACTCAAGCGTAGCATCTATTGAAAAACTTTGATTTAAATGCCTCCAGGCCCCTCACTGCTAAACTCTCATCAAATACACACACAGAGCACTGAAAGTAAAAGGTAACAAATGGCTGCCTGAAAGGCAGGAAAGCATTTTTGTAAATCTATATTGTTGTTTAGGGCTTCAATACAAACAATGCTATACTTCTTAAATGTTTTGTGTGTTTTACCCTGAGCTGAACAGGTAGTTTTCAGTTTTGTTAAGAGTCCATAAAAAAGAAATAATCAAAATGACTAAATTAAATGTTCTTGCACTGCAGGAATTTGAGATTTATC